>JASVEL010012095.1:0-119836 GCA_032618575.1 Nicotiana noctiflora | reverse complement strand
TAGAGATCGGTTGAGTGTCAGGCAACACATCAATGCTAAACTCAATCTCCCTTTATGGAGGAAGGCCTGGGAGTTCATTTGGGAAAACATCTGGAAATTCATTGACCACGGGGATAGATTGTAGAGTAGGCAGCTTCGCCTCGGCATCCCTAACGCGAACAAGATGATAAATGTAACCTTTTGAGATCATTTTCCTTGCCTTAAGATAGGAAATAAACCTACCTTTCGATGTAGCAATGTTCCCCTTCCATTCGATGACGGGTTCACCAGGAAATTGAAACTTAACCATCTTCATACGACAGTCAACATTTGCATAGCATGAGGCCAACCAGTCCATTCCCAATATCACATCAAAATCAACCATTTCTAACTCAAATAAATCTGCCGAGGTTTGACGACTACAAATCATCACGGTGCAACCTCTATATACCCTTCTAGCAATCACAGAATCTCCTATTGGAGTAGATACCGCAAGGGGTTTACTTATCAATTCAGGTTCAATGCCAAACTTATTAGCCACAAAGGGTGTAACATATGATAATGTAGATCCCGGATCAATCAACGCATATACATCATAAGAAAACACAGATAATATACCTGTAACAACATTTGGAGACGACTCGAGATCCTGTCGACCTACTAGAGCATATGTTCGATTTTGAGCACCACTCGAACTCGGTCCTGCACCTCTACCTCTACCACGACATGTCGACTGCTGAAAACCCCGTGCTGGAGGTCGAACTGATGAGGAAGAACCAGACACAGATCTAGTCGGTTGAGCCATACCATCACCTCCCCTGTTAGGACAATCCCTCATCATATGGCCAGGCTGTCCGCAAGAATAACACGCATCAGAACCTCGACGGCACAGTCCAAAGTGGGCCTTGCCGCACTGATCACAACGTGGTGTTGGGGGTTTCGTCTGACTAGTATCCCTGTGATGTTGCGATCCAGATGCCTGCGAACTCTGACCTGGACCAGAATAGGATCGATCATATCGAGGCCTCTGAAACTGTGGAGGAGCACTAGCTACAGATGGCGCCGAACTCCTCGAAGACTGGGGCCTGGCGCTGCCTCTTAAGTCATCAGAATACCTTGCAAATCTCGCCCTCTTATGCTGGCCCCTATCCTGCTCCCTATCTGCCCTCTGCTGGCGCTTACGATCCTCTAGGGTCCGAGCATAAGCTTGAATACGGGAAATATCTATGCCTTCTACCAAGGAGGCTGTCATACACTCATTTATCAGATGGGGTCCCAACCCGTTCACGAACAAATGCACCCTATCACTCATCTCGGCCACCATATGGGGAGCATACCTTGCTAAAGAATCAAACTGCATACTATACTCTCGCACACTCATATTACCTTGTCTAAGGTTCAAGAACTTATCAGCTCTAGCTCGTCGTATCTCAGCTGGCAAATAGTGACGAAGAAAGGCCTCAGAAAAATCCTTCCACACAGCTGGAGGAGCGTTCGGACCCCTGGATCTCTCCCAACTATCATACCAAAGAACCGCTAAATCCCGTAGCCGATAAGAAGCCAACTCTACTGCCTCTGTATCACTAACATGCATAACTCGTAGTGTACGATGAACCTGGTCAATAAACGTCTGCGGATCCTCCTTGGGGTCTGATCCGGTAAACACTGGAGGGTCTAAATTAATAAAATCACGAACTCTTGTACTAACTGGTTTATCAGCAGCACCTGTATTCTGCCTCTGAGCCTGAGCAGCTACCAAGCTAGTCAATAACTGCAAAGCACTCCGCATATCCTGGTCTGTAGTGCCAGACGGAGGGGCTGGAGGTGCTGGGTGCCACCTAATATCCTCTGGAGGAGACGGAGTAGATGAGGTATGAGACGGCATCTCACTCTGAGCCTCACTTTGGCCTGCTCTGGCTTGGGGCACCTGACTGGTACCCTCTCCCGCAGTTGTATCAAGCCGTCTACTAATTGTTTGTTTCCTAGTCGAAGGCATTGCTGAAAGAAAACAAGGTGAATATTAGAGACGAACACTTACGACTCAACTATATGCACGATCTAGATTCAGGAAGAAGGTAACAACCCTAGATGTCATGTAGCCTCCTGATTATAAATGTGGCGCGCTACACATCCATAATCAAGACTCTACTAGACATGGCTCATAGACAATCCCTAGGACAGACTTGCTCTGATACCAAGTTTGTCACGACCCAAACAGGAGGACCATGACTAGCACCCGACCATACTTGCCGAGCACCAACGTACATTTTATCTAACCTTCTTTATTATCTTTTAGGGCTGACGAGACCAATATAAAAGGTAGACATGGATCATGAACAACCAACAATAAAATATGATTGCATGAACCTACATAACATGGGATGACCGGACAATCAAGAAACTATATACATATGGTACAAGCTACCACGCTAAAATGAAAGACTATACAACAAAAACCAGCTGACAAGGCATACCAAACTATACATGAGTCGACACTTGTCTATGAGCCTCTAAAGGAACATAAGTGCTGCAACTTAGCCGGAACAGGGCCCCGACATACCCGTAATGTCTATAACAAAAATGCATACCAAGACCAAGGCAAGTCTGGAGAAGGGATCTCGCCAATCACCGCTGAACTGGACAACCTACTGTGATGGGGGAGCTACACCTGCCTGTCTATCAGGACCTGCAGCACGACATGCAGCGTCCACAAATAAAAGGATGTCAGTACGAATAAAGTACTGAGTATGTAAGGGAGAGAACCATAAATATGAACAACAATGTGAGCAGGGATAGAGAATATACAACCTGTAACATCTGAGTACCTCTGAGGGCTACTGACATGAAATACATGATACATATGTATAAATACATAATCTTTTAAAACATACGCCTCTGTGGGCATCATCATCATCATATCGTACCCGGCCGTAATAGGCTCGGTAAAAACGTACCCGGCCATTATAAGGCTCGGTAGAATCGTACCCGACCACGTGGAGCTCGGTAAAACCCAACTAATCAGTGGTTGTACAATAGGTGCCGTAGCCGGCCGACTATAGCGCGGCTCGGTAGAGTAAAATAGATACATATATATAATGCATGCTCGACTCATGGAAACACCTTGTAGACCTTTCGGAGTGACGTAAGGTCGGTATCCTATGTACACCTTATTAGGACTAACTCTTCACTATGAACCTTATAGGAATCGGGAAGTACCAACAAGATTGATAACATAAGAATAAGAGAAGCAACATCAACATCAATCGTTCCATAAGAGGGGAAACAATGTAAGTACTGCTAGCTTCTAAGAATAGAGTATCTTTGGAAGCTCGTTCATTACATTATGTACAATCGGAGTCGTGCAAAAGAAGGAAAGGGATAGCCACACATACCTTGTATATACTGCCACAACCTCAAAGCTATGCAAACGTCACGACTCCTTAGTCTACAATAGGAGAAATGACACTATCGTTAACGTTTAAGCGTCGCAACTATTATGTACCAATCACAACCTATTTTGTGATGAAACGGACAACACCTCCCCTATATATATGACTTCACACCATTCAAAACAATCACCAAACAGCCTAAACAACATCAATAATAAACATATTGAGCCTCCCAAAACAGTCCACACACAACCTAATCACATCATACATATGACGGCCACTATAGTCGTACCAAATGACCCAAAAATATTACGAAGAACTAGCGGACCACAACCCAACATATATATGGTGTTTCTCCACACCCTGCCTCCTCCAAAACTCCACAAAACAGTAATAAAAACGCAGCCCAACAGCAACACAAAACAGTCCACAAAACAGTCCGCTACAAGTGAATAACTTGAACTCACGGCTTCCGATCACCGTCCCGTGAGTTCTTACATGTATATAACGAATTACCATGAATTTACAGCAGAATAAATGTATGAAATATAGCAGTAAACTCACCTTTGTTGTTGGATAACTCAGCCTTTAACTTGGTTCTTCAAACTCTAGTGTTTACCCCCAATTTGAACTTGAAAGAGAGGGAAAATCAATTAGGGTTTGTGGATAATTTTGGGAGGAATTTTGCAGGGTCTTAGGTCTGGTTATTTGTGAAATATAAAGAGGTATATATTGCAGAAGATAAGCCTTTTAATGGGCTGCTTTTCTGACCCGAAATTCCCTCTTTTGGGCCGACATTTAACCAAGTAGGTGACTCGCCTACTTGCACCTAGCAGCTTGTGGAGTCTCACGAAAATGTCTATATCTCTCTATTCCAATGTCGTATTGCTAAACCGTTTAATGCGTTGGAAACTAGACTCATAGATCTTCAATTTGGTGGGTAGATCACCCCGTAATTCCAAGTATATTGGGAGAAATACTTAATAACATTTGACCTAAAGTTTAGGTAAAACTATGAACCTAAGTTGCAACAACTTTTGTCGACTTTTGTTTCATAACTCGTTTGACTTCAAGACGTATGATACGGATATTATATGATTCAAATACCTTAAAGCATGACCTCCTAAGTATACTAATCATCTATAGGTTTACCCAAAAGTACGAGTTATAGCATCCTTGATTCGTTTAACTTCTAATACTTGTTAATCACCCGTATGCACCCTTGTATCACTTAAGATTAATCGGATTAACTTCTTATCATCTCAAGGATAATTCCTTCTTGGATTTGTGTTATCTAACTTATGGAATGAACTAACGTGTGTGGATATGGGTTATAACACCAAAAATTTGGACCATTTCAAACAATTTTCTTTCGCCTAAAAGACTCATATTGTTTCTTTTAATGTGTCTATTTTTAGAATAAAATTATTTATAATAAAAATTATTTATCCCTTAAATGGATGACGATGAAATTTATATGCAGTTTAAAGAATATGTGATTTAATTGAACATAGATGATAAAAAAACAGCAAATAGTTGAATTAAAATAAGTTGGAATGATCAAAACAAAGTGACACAGTAATTAAGTTGTACGTTTAACTTAAAAAAAATTAACATAGAAATTTGTGAAATTTGGGATTTTATTGAAGAACCTAGGATTTAGTAAAAATGGGATTTAACCACGATATTATTTGTAGAATTGAGTTAACTTATATATTTGAGTTCGTAATACCATGGATAGCATTTATCATCGAAAATTTCTGAAATCTGGGCACGTGAGCCGAGGGTTGACTTTTGTGGACTTCCTGATTTGGTTTGGAAAATTACTCTAATAGTTAAATTATGAACTTTGAGCATATATTTATTAATTTGTACGTGATTTGATTAGTTTTGGGTTGCTCAGCATTGTTTTGAGGCGACTAATGAGGTTTAAGAGCCGAGTAGAGGGGCTTGGAATCGAGGTAAGTCTCTTGTCTAATCTTGTAAGAGGGAAATTATCCTCGTAGGTTCCAATTGTTGTGTGCTTTTTGTTGTGGGTGCTACTTACATACGAGGTGATGAGAGTCTCTTTGCCTTGAGCTTTGGCGGGATACTTGGCTGTTGGTAAGAATCATGTTTTTTGTATATTCATATCCTTGTGTTGTGTTTATGTGACCCGTAGTCCGGAAAGTTCTTCTATTCATGTGGATTGGGCCATATGCTTTGAAGTGCTACGAAATAACATTATGGATCGGATCGTCTGGCCTCAGCAATATATTTGAGATGCATCTATAGATCGGGCGATACATCCTCGGCAGTGTACTCTATTATTTTGGATCGAATCGTATGGCCTTAATAGAATTCATGCGTAATATATGATAGGAGTCAGAATTAGCACGAGATTTTCTTCTTAACTTGAGACTTGATATCTATTTGATTTCCTTGTTCATTTGAGATAGTATATTGTAATTTGAGGATTTCATATTATTACTACGTTGGGGGGAATCATATTGTAAGCCTCTAGAATCACAATGCGACGACCAGATCTGTCTGCCGTCATCGCCACATATGCAAGGCCTTCCGCATCTCACCCGTGTTCCCATGGGCAGCGTCAGCAGCTGTCCCCCCAGTTTCACCACCAACAAGGGGCGATGAAATGCTCTCGGCAACACGAGTTATGTTGGTACCAACACTAGCACGTATCTGGGTGGTCGGCCTCCCCGAACGGATAGCATGGCCATAAGGACGAGCCTAGTTGGCTGGTGAGACACATTCCTCTCTTCGTCTCCCGTCACTATCGCCTTGCTCGTTATGAGCCTCTTTCTTTTCCTCTCATTGGGCTTCTCTCCCTCAGAAGGCTCATCCGTACGGTGTGGAGATGACGTCGATGGCCTCTCCTCACTTGCGGCTATTTCCGCTGGCACTGCCTCCTGCAAAGAGGCTACGATCACCCCTTCCCTAACAGATGCGTAAAGTATTTCCTCTACAGCTAGACCGGCATCTGGTTGGGAGGAGGTGGGTACTGTTGCACTTCTCTTTGGAGCGTTTCGACCTGTCAACGACAGTGATTTAGCCGATGAAGCTTACAAAAATGACTAACTAAATTTGAAGAAGTACCTGAAAGGCCCGCAGGGCCGTAACGTTCAATGAACTCCGCCTACTTATGGGTCTCCTCCGCTAGAGGCAGTAGATCGGATACCCACTACCTTATATTGGTTATGAACCAAGGAGTGTGAGATATTGCTGCAAAATCACATAAAATTATAAGGATGATATAATTGGAACTGCTAAAGTCAAAAATAATAAAAATTTTGACAAGTACGAATACTTACGTCCTGAATTCCACCTCTTAGGGAATTCGACGGGATTGGGTACCAGGTGTTCCGTCCGAATGAAGAAATATTTGCGCCAATAGCCTCGGTTGGGTTGGTCGTCGATTTCCAGGATCAACCCCTTTGAACCATGATTTTTTAAGTGGAGCATGATGCCCCTCAGGTAGCTGGTGTGGAATAGCTGCAAAAGGTGATGGACGGAGACCTCCAACCTAGCTAACTCTGCGTACGTATATACTATCCTACACACCTTTAAAGTATACAAAGTAAGTTGGGTAGGACATATATTATAGAAACGACAACGTTCTTCTGCCAATGAAAGAAGGGGAAGCCCATAGCCGATCAAAAATGGATATTCGTAGAATGTAAAGTACCCCGACCTATGGGTATTCGCATAGTCCTCCCCCGCCAAAACCATCTCTACATGGGCGGGTATACCATATGAAGTATGAAGAAGGTCCAAATCGACTTGTTTTAACTCATACTTCTCCTAAGGGTGTTCGGGAGAATCTCTTTGAAAATCCTTCCTAGCAAGGAGTTGTTTTGGCAGTATATTATTTGCGGTGAGAGGGGTAAGATCATACTGTGAGCACGTGATTTTTGCCTTACTTGAGAAGTACTCCCAGAAAATTCAAAAATAAAAATAGTTTCGTGTTGGGTATGATTTTTGTGATTTTGTGTTATTTTATCTTTTGTGTGCACGTTTATTTATTTAAATTAAAAATACAAAAAAAATATATGCTAAGTCTTGCATTTTTAGTGTTTGATATCGAAGTCATGTGATTTACATTTTTTGGTGATATATAATTGTGTGGGATAATTGTATGCATACATATACATGCACATATATATGTGTAGTAATGAGATCCGGTCTGGGCCAAAACTTAGTCTAAAAGCCAGGCCCAAATGAATTGCTTCTGATCCGGCCCAAATATCCGTCCAGCTTCAGCCTATGTAACGCTTGATCTGGACCGTTGGATTTTATTATCCAACGGCCCAGATTAATCCGTTAATTCCAAAATTCATTCAGCCTATGACTTAACCAAACGACACCGTTTGGTTTAAGTGAGAAGATCCTGATCGTTGATCAAGTTTGATCCAACGATCAGGATTTAACTACTCAAAACATATATAAGCTCATTTCCATACCCCGCCCCCCCCCAAGCCAGACCCCCCTCTCCCTTCATCTCCCTCAGAAGCTCTCAAAGCCCGGTGTAACGCCACCCTCCTCCGCCGCACTCCGCCTGCCGGAAATCGCCTCACGGCGGTTCCGGTAGGCCAATCACCACCAAACCAACGCCAAAACCTTCCCCTCACCTCCCCCATCACGAACCCAGCCTCCACTAACCTCGAATCATGCCGGAGCTCCTCGAATCTTCATTTGAAGATTCGAGTCAAGCTCGAACCAATGCCAAATCACCCCAAACTCACCCCAAACCCTCACATGGCCTCCCTCGTACCCCCGCCGGCATTGGTTTGCTTCGAATCTAACCAGAAATACAAAAGCCCCAAATCCCACCCTCAAGAACCCTAGAAAATCAAATGTTAAAATTCGTCCAATGAATCAAGATTTGGGGTCTAATGGGCCTTAATCGAAGTGTTTTTATTCAAGAACACTTCGACTAAGGTTCGTTCGATCTCAAAGCGAGCAAAGTCTGAGGCGAGCTCGGGTCCGTCGAGTATAAAGCTTTGGAGCCTTTCCCGTTGGTGCGGCTGTCATTGGTAATCAAGGTCTAATTAATTGTTTAGTTTAGTTTGCTTAACATGTTCTTCTTCTTCTATTCATCCTTTAAATTATGCTGGCCATCTTCAATGGACCTCTTTATTTGGTCGTTTCCTTCTATGTTTAGTGTTAAAATGAATCGTATATTCAGTTCGATTAAGGTCGTCAAGCATTTAATTCGTATTCGATTTGGTTCCTTGAATCTGCTTGAAGCATATTGAATCTGTAGGTCACTCATTTGTTATCCATTGTGTATGTTTATCGTCAACTAATCAATGGGGTCGAATAGTTTCGTATGTCTTGTTTATTAGCAGTGATTGAATAGCCGTTAGGAGTTAAATTGGTTGTTTGATTGATTGGTCATTATGAAATAGGAATTGAATTGGTTTGATTGGTTTGAATTAAAATAGGACTATGAATTGTACTCCTGGTAGTTTCTGCAAAGCATTAAGCTGATAGGCCTGTTATTAACTAAGTAAAGTAATAGATTAATGAGGGCTGATGACTGTACAAAGCACTGGCAGTTAAGTAGGAATCACATGGGCACAATATCACTAAGGGAGGGCACACCTGAATGCTAATGTCATGACTGCCAGTGCACTGGTTGATAAAATAATGGTATAAGGCACTTATAGTGGGCTGGCAGAGCATGGGCTAGGCAAAGGGATGGGTCTGCCCAGGGGAATATACTGGGCTGGCAGGCAGAGTGTGGGCAGGATGGGTCTGTTGATTAGTGTATTTTAGAATTCCTGATTCTTTTGGCTTTGGGGGGGAGTTCATTTTTAACTATAAGTATAAGAGACATAGAGCAAGGGGAGGGACAGAGATAGATTGGAGAGTACTTGGAGATACGCAAAAAGAGTTTGAGACAGTGAACTAGAGAGAAAAGAACACTGGATACATAGGAAGGGTTCACTATATACACATTTTTAGGGCTATACACACAGTGAGGACTGAGAACACACATATACAAGGCTATAGATAGAGAAAGTAAGAAGCCTAGACCAAGTGACTGTTTCATTGGCCTTTTGTCACTGTTTTCGTGTGTTTTTTAGTTGGGAGTGGCTGGGTAGTTGGTCATTTGGTCGCTTGTTGTTCCTGAGTTGGTATTACTGTTCTCCTGCTTCTGCTACTGCTGTGATTGAGTTTGTTGTTGGCTTGGGTTGTCGTGTGGCTTTTGTTGGTCCATTATTTGTGGTCGATTCTGCTGGGTCTCTTAGTGTTTCTGCTACTGCTTGAGTTTATGCCTGGGTGTTGACCTGTTGCTGTTGGTTTTGGCTCCTGTTTTCCCTGCTATTGGCTGTTGTTACACTGCTGCTGTTACCCTACTGCATAGCTGATCTCTTGGTTCTTTAATTGCCAGGTACACATTCTAGAGACTGTTTTCCATACAGCATATCCAGTTGAAATAAAGTGAGACCCCAACCTCACTGGAGGTTGTATTAACTGCCATGTTTCCCTTTATAATTGATTGTATCAGTTTAGTCGTAATCAGGGCTACTGTTTTCTTTAAATGATTTGGATTTGTTGAATCCTTAATTAGTAATGGTGTATTAGAATGGGAGACAGTGAGTATATTTGTTTGAATCTATAGATATATCTTCTTACATCTTGAAACATGTATGAGCTATAGGAATATCTTCTTGCATTATGATAATGAAAAACAGGGATTCAATTGTTAAGGAAGATAATTTATGGCCTATGCAAACCTCATGAGCTAACGGCAGTTATAGACAAAGACTTTAGAAATGGTCCAGTAGATTTTGTTCACTGTTTGGTGAACTGCTATTATGTTGGCTCGAAATGTTGAAAAATGCAAAATCCTGTTAAGCTTTTAGTATACAAATCTGGTCACTACTAGCTTCAATTTGCAATACTTAAGAGTGACTAATGATTACACAAAATTTGGTTAGTTTTTTTTAGTAGGTTATTAAGGGAGATAATTCACAGCTAGGTTTTTTTTGAAATACAAATAGTAATCCATGAATTAGACCATGAAGAGTTTGGTATGTGATAGGCTCAACCAGTTAGAGCAGAAGTAATTTTGGGCTTCGCCTTCATTTCGAGACCACAACACCCTCACTGCGTATAAGACAACGGATTAGGTGGAAAAAATAATCAACCAAAAAATGTTAGTTCGATGTATCTAGTTCGGAATTTACTAGGTTACTTGAGCAAATAACATCGCTTTAAATAGCAATCTGAATAAAATTAGTAACTAATGTTAGTGATGAACGTTAGCGTGAAGTTCAAAATGACTTTGGTATTACACCCAGTTAACTCCATCAGTACAACTCATCTAATATGGTCGGTTTAAATTAACTAGAGAATGGTTAGATGGTTCTGATATTTTGTCAAATTCGTACGTTATTTATAGTTTTTTTTTAGTTTTAGTATTATTCCTTTGTAGAACAAGGCATAAAATAATTTCCTCTATGCAAGCTCGAGCGCAATTTCCGTTCACATTGATCTAATAACTAATAAGGGGTCCGAGCTTATAAACATGCAATAAATTAGGACCTTTTTCTCCTTTGTTTTAGAGACGAATTTAATAGAAAAACGTAGACACTTTTAGGATTGTCTTTTTAAAAAATGAACGAGACGAGCCTCGCCAAAAAATACACAATTGTGGGGCCCTCGAATAATAGTCATGGAAACTTAGATTCGGAAGGACCGTCTAGTGAATTTCACGGTTTTTTCCCAAAGTTAAATAGACGATAGACTCTTTGGGCACGATTTGAAATAAAAGTTACCTTCCTGAATACGGGTGTGCATTTATGCAACCCAAATCTCACTCTCGGCGAAACTGAAATACATTAGAGTCGCAGGCGTACTGGTTACGGTGCGGCCCGAAATGTGTTTTCGTAACGTCGCAATTCTTCTAAAAAATAAGAGCGAAGCATTAAAAGCACATAGTTAAAATACATAAAAGAATCAGATAGAAACAAAAATTGCAATTGAGCGACCGTGCTAAAACCACGGAATCCGGGAGTGCCTAACACCTTCTCCCGGGTTAACAGAATTCCTTATCCAGATTTCTAGTTTCGCAGACTGTATTACAGAGTCATAAATTTCCTCGGTTCGGGATTAAACCGGTGACTTGGAACACCATTATTTTTCCAAGTGGCGACTCTGAATTAAATAAACTAATCCCGTCTCGATTGTCCTTTAATTGGAAAAAACTCCCTCGTGCCCTCGCGTGCGCGTAAAAAGGAGGTGTGACAGCTCTGGCGACTCTGCTGGGGATCGAACCTCGAACTTCGGTTCGGGGTCTAAGAACTCGAGCTCATTTAAATTGTTATTTTGGCTATATCTGATTTTATTACATGTTTAATTAATGTGCTACATGTCTACCGCTTTGATATTAGTTGTACTGTATATACAAACTGCTATATATTTACCGCTTTGATATTGCGTGAACTGTATATAAAACTGTGCCGAAAACCCGTCTCTTCTTATCCCCGGGGATGTGCTTACTGGTTGAGACTCCCCTTTCTGTTAGTGTCAATACCAAAGTAAGAAAAGAGGCAGGATAAGTTACAAAGCCGGACGATCCCGCGGGTCCCCGGTACGTAGCTCCCTCCTCAAATCCGAGTCGTCCGCTCGGGTACACGGTCTAGTATCATTGAAAAGCATCAGGATATTGAGCCTAGATTCAGGACGTTTATTTGCATCATCTCTGACTTAGGGGACTCAACACAGGGGTTGGGTCCGTCTAGGACAGGTAACCTGAAAGGAAAGACCATCTTGCCATATCATATTTGTTGTGAGCATTTATTTAGACTGACATGCTGACCGGGTTCCTTTAAATACCGAAGAAAAAGAAAAACACGAAAGGAAATAGTATGGGGAAGTAAATATCTTTCAGAAAAATACAAAAAAAAATACGTTTCACCAACAAGTCCACGAATTTAGTTTGCCAATAAAAGACGGCAGAAGATTGACTTTGCCGACAAAATGGGTTTTTGACAAAATGTGTTTTTTTGACAGTCAATAAAGGAAAGATAGTTGTTTTGACGGACCGAACTACGCGAGTTTGATTCTCACCGAGTGTGAGATACGTAGGCAACCTCTAAACGGGTCCAACTCCCATATATTTCAAAATAAGTTTTAATGGCGGAATGCCAAGACATTTAATTTTGCCTTAACAACCACTCTTTTTTACCAGTCAAATCCTGAGGCCCGTTTCGTTTTTCAGAAAAGATAGTTTTGGGACAAATAAAAATTTCGCTTTCATCTAAGAATTACCTTAAATAAATGTGCAGAATGAGCACGAGTCAGAATACAGCCGAAGCTATCATAAACAAGGTCCCCTTAAGTTTGCATAGGTGGTGGAGCGACTTGGGCGAGCAAGGACAAGATGCCGTTAAGCTATACTTGGGAGATCTAGTGGGGCTGCTGAATATTCCCCCGAGAGGAGACATCATACGAGCTTTGATCTCATTCCGGGATCCGGCACACAATGTGTTCCACTTTTCAGACTTTGAACTCACACCAACACTGGAAGAATTAGCCGGATATGTCGGAAGACCAAAAGTCCCTATGAGGGAACAATACCTTATTGCACCAAGGGTAGTGACGGTACATCGGTTTTTGGATACGGTAAAAATCCGCAGAACTGTACACAACCCAGACTTATCAGAAGGGTTCTGCACTTTGGCATTTCTGTATGACAAATATGGTCACTATGGGGGCTTCAACAAATACGAAAGCAAAATCTGCAGCGGAGACAATCGGTTAAAATGGGAGGAGCATAGACGCATCGCCTTCATGATAGCTTTCCTAGGTTCATTGATATTTCCTAGAAAAGATGGGAATATCAACATACAAGTGGCAGGGGTCGTCAGCACTTTGATGAAACAAAACAACAGTACTTTGGCTCCCATGATAATATCGGATATCTCTCGTGCACTCACCATCTGCAAAGCTGGAGGGACTTTCTTTGAAGCTTGCAATGTATTGCTCCAAATGTGGATGATCGATCACTTATGTCGTCATCCGCAATTTATGAGGTATAGTTCACCGAAGAAAACTTGTATAGAAGAATTTCCTGCAAGGGTCGAGGGACATGAGTTGCCGGAGGGGATCGGCGGATGGATACGACTTTTGCGTTCGACTACAGCCAGCGAGATAGAATGGACGTTTGGTTGGCTACCCGTGGAAGAAGTCATATATGCATCAGCTGCAGAATCATATTTATTGCTAATGGGCCTCAACAGCATCCAGCCCTACGCACCAGGTCGAGTATTGAGACAATTGGGACGATGCCAAATAATCCCAAAAGAAGAAGACCTCAGCCCACATGTAGTTGAAATTGGACCAGGAGGACAGTTCCCTGAAGCATTGGTCCGAAAGATTTGGAGTGAGTGTCAGACATTAAAAATAGACACTCGGGTGCGAGATCGAGCCCGGGGCGAAGTATCGTCGGAATATCCTGCATGGTATAGTAGAGATGTGGAGCATCAAAGGCCCGCAAAAAGGCCTCACCTCAGGGAGTTTGCTGGAGCGTCACGAGAACAATGGGACTGGTTGGCTAGAGAAGAAGCCTATAGAACAAAGATCAGCAGGATAGAACAACGGACCCAAGAACTCCAATTTGAAATGGATGTGCAAGCTGCCGCCAACGAAGGAGATAAAAAGAAGTTGGCACAAGAAAATGACTTCCTGAGAGCTCAAATCCAGCAAATGAAAAGGGATGCTGACAGACAGTTGAGGAGTCGGGCAGACGAAAAATTGATAAAGGGTTTGAAAAGCCAGGTTGCCGATGTCCAAAGAGAATTGGAAGAGTCTAAGGCCCAAACAGTGAGGATCCGAGCTAGCTGGAGAAAGGAGGCACATCAACATGCACTTCACCTACAACGGGTGGAAGAGGATTACACTGATATCGTCACCAGGTTTAAGGGAAGCAAATGTTGTCCTCAGAGAACGGGTTTTCAAGCAAGCCCAGGATGCCAGAGCGGACCTCGACCGTTGCCACAATCTGATGGCTCGACTGCAAGAACAAATAGACAGGCTCTTAGACCAAGTCACCAACAACGCTCAACGATTGGGGGCGAAAAACCAGCAGATAGAGCGGCTACTCAGAGAAAGGGACATGATCAAGGACCGAATCGGGGAAATCGGGCACTACGTCACCATGAAGTGCCTAGCTTGTGAACAAATGCCCCGCACCGACCTTTTTGCTTCAATTATGGGCTATGTTCATCGGATCATGGAAGAATTAAGGGGACTACACAAGGACCTCACACCCGGGCCCGCGGCAAGGCCGAATGATGCCTCGCGGGCCCCCAGGAATTTTAGAGCAGTAGACCTTTGATTAAAAATGTATTTTTGAAATATTGGGTCAAGCCAGTTGGCATGTCATTTTACGTTTTCGAGTCAAGCATTTTCCTTTGTTTTGCTGATGGTTGTAAGACGTGTTTTGTAACTGCACGGTTTCATTTGATATAAAAGTTACTGAATTTTGCCACCATCCTGTTAACAGAACTACGCTCGGTCTGATTCACGCAAGAACGTGATACGTAGGCAATCCGCATAAAGATTCGACCACCACTAAAAAGAAAGAAAAAGAATCCAAAGGTTAAATAACAATAAGGCTTGCAAAGATAGTCGAAAGAGAAAAAGAAAAAAAGAAGAAAAGAAAAAGAAAAAAGGCCGGAATGACGCATGTTAAGAGTACATGTAGAAAGGGTTATTTGGTTAGGTGCATTGCATCCAACGTGCTATAACATATCTGTCAAACTCGGTGAACTAACAAGTTTGTTGCATATGCCAGAGAAAGTTTAGCAGTTGGTTTGACAGAATATCCTGGCCAGCCATCACTACCGTACTAGATCCAAAGGACCAGTTACAGTAAGCATGTCGAGTTCCGGCAAGAGTCTCGAGGAAGAAAAATCCGAGCTACAAGTTATGAAAGAAGAGGTAAGACCGGTTAAAACAACGGATAACAGAGATGCACCTGGCCTTGGGCTAGGGGACAGTCTTCGCCAAATCGCCCTACTCTCGCCTCGGCTCCGGAACATCCGCCCGTCGATCCTTCGACAAGCGCCCCAAGCTATCCGTACTTTCCGGGGGAAAACCCGTATGCCACCCGCATTCCACCGACCAAACCAAATCCTCCTCCGGTCACCCTGTTTTCGTAGCACCTCCACTGCTCCTCTGCAAGGCCGGCCGGCGAGCCGTATGTTCGGATCCGTGACAACTCTTACTATCCTCCGAGCCTACCTTTAGGGCTCCTGAACCACGATCACATACACCTCAGCTGGGATAATCCGGCGAGCCGGAAAAACAACTTCCAAAGTTCGAACACGAGGAAGTTGTCGAGAAAAGTTAAAAGCACGGAGCGGTCCTTCGAGGAACATGCACGGTTTGGGCAACCGAGGTCGGCGTCGCCTACAAAGATCTATGTCCATTTCCGGACGTCCGGTTGCCAGGGAGGATTTAAAATGCCCAAATTCGACCTATACGAGGGGCATGGTGACCCGATGGCCCACCTGCGAGGGTTTTGCAGTAAAATGAGAGGGGCCGGAGGACGGGACGAGCTTCTGATAGCCTACTTCGGCCAGAGTCTGGGAGGATCGGCGTTGGAGTGGTACACTAGACGGGATCCCAGTAGATGGTTTACGTGGGATGATTTGGCTCAAGCTTTTATCGGCCAGTTCCAATACAATCTTGAGATAATCCCCGACCGCCTATCATTGCTAAAAATAGAGAAGAAGCCCGCTGAAAGCTTCAGGGAATTTGGTTTCCGATGGAGGGAACAGGCGGCCAGGGTGGATCCACCGATGAGAGAGAGCGAGATGGTGGATTACTTCTTGCAGACATTAGAGCCCACCTACTTCGGACATCTGGTAACGTCCGTAGGTAAATCATTCACCGAGGTGATAAAAATGGGGGTATGATCGAGGAAGGTTTGAAGGCCAACAAGATCATGAGTTACTCAGCACTGAAAGCCACCACTCAGGCTATCCAAAGTGGTACTGGAGGAGTACTGGGGAAAAAGAGGAGAGAGGAAGTTGCGGCCGTCGAGTCCGGGGCATGGTTCAGAAATAGAGGCCCCGCACCCCAATATAGCCCACCCCAACCTCACCGCCAAAATTACTCCCACAACCCATATAACCAACCGCAGCATTACTACCCCGCACCTGATCCCCATTTTACTGTCCACCACGCACAGTCATATTCTGCACCTCCCGTTCATGCACCGTGGCGTGCACCAAACCCCCAGAACAATCATCCACCCCCAAGAGCTTACAGAAACCCCTCGGGCGCGAGTTTCCGTCCGAACCAGGCATTCAGGGGCGACAGGGCGCCGAGGCCAAAGACTTTCACTCCCTTAGGAGAGTCTTACACCAGTCTGTTCCACCGGTTGAAGCAAGTAGGGTTGCTGAATCCGGTTGAAGCTAAGCTGCCAAACCCTCTTCCGAAGAACCTGGACCATTCAGTAAATTGTGCCTACTGCTCGGGATGTCCGGGACATGATACAGAAAAGTGTTGGAGGCTGAAGACGGCCATCCAGGAGCTCATTGACACCCGCAGGATCGAGGTCCGGACTCCAACAGAGCCCAACATCAACCAAAACCCGCTTCCAACTCATCATGAGACCAATATGATCGAGTTGGTACGGGCGGAGGAAGGAAAGGAGAAAGCCTCTCAGACTGTAATGATGATTAAGTCTAGCGGGGGAGGAACGAGAAAAGGGCCAAGCCTTGATGAGTCGCCCAGTTGCAAGAAGGACATACCAGGAGAGTCGGAAGCAGGAAAGGAAAGTGTGAACGAAGTACCGGTGAAGCCGGCCAAGATAGTTGTACCAGGGGCAGCAATCAAGCCCATCTTGACAGTAGCGGGCGTTCGAATGGATCCTTTCATCATCCAGCCGGCAACACAGTTGCCAGTAACTGATAGCCGGGCTGTCCCATGGAATTATGCTCGGATTACAACGACCTACAGAGGAAAGGAGGTGAAAGAGGAAGTTTGTGAAGCCCGAGGGTTGACCCGCTCGGGGAGATGTTTTGCCCCTGCGGAATTGAGGAAGACCACTCCGGCAGTATTGAAAAAGCCGGTCACTGATGAAGAGGCAGAAGAATTCTTGAAAAAGATGAAGCTGCACGACTACTCCGTCTTAGAGCAGTTGAAGAAGACTCCGGCGCAAATATCATTGCTATCCTTGCTGATACATTCCGAAGAACATCGGCAAGCATTGATGAAAGTCCTGAATGAGGCACATGTACCGGATAAAATCTCGGTGAGCCATTTGGAGAAGATCACCAATAGGATCTTCGAAGCAAATCGGATCACCTTCACCGATGACGAGTTGCCTGAGGAAGGCACTGAGCATAATAGGGCTTTATATCTTACGGTGAAGTGTGAAGAGGCGGTGGTTACCAAAGTCTTGGTCGATAATGGGTCCAGTGCTAACATTTGTCCTCTCTCTACACTGGGCAAATTGAAGGTAGACATCGGCAGGGTACGCGAGAACAGGGTATGTGTCCGAGGGTTCGACGGAGGAGGCAAAGCGTCGGTTGGTGACATAGTGCTAGTCTTGACAATCGGGCCGGTGGAGTTCACCATGGAATTCCAGGTGCTGGACATGGTGGTGTCATATAACCTCCTAATAGGGCGACCATGGATTCATGCCGCAAGAGCAGTTCCGTCCAGCTTACACCAGCTCGTCAAGTTTGAATGGGACCAGCAGGAGATCGTCGTCCATGGAGAGAACGATCCACAATCAGGCACCATCATTCCCTTTGTTGAAACAGAAGAAGATGTTGGGCCGTGGGTGTATCAGGTCTGCGATGTGGTGTCCGCCCACCGAGTTCCGGAAGGGGAATGTATTCCCGGCGACAGAACAATTACTGCGGATGTCATGGTGGCGCATGAAATGTTGCGACATGGTTTCGTGCCCGGTAAAGGGCTAGGTGCATCTCTGCAAGGAATTATACAACCGGTATCAGTGGTCGAAAACTTGGGAACCTTCGGCTTGGGATTCCAGCCAACCTCAGAGGACATCCGGCGAGCAAAGAGGAGCAAGCAGAAAACATGGGTGCTCCCAAAGCCTGTTCCACGCCTTTCCCAATCTTTTGTCAAGTCCGGAGCAAGAGGACATCCAGCGCCAAAGATTCCCGGTCCTACGGTCAGGCCAGACGAAGAGTTCTTCAGGAAGTTCGAAAACCTATTCACAGATGTATGTATGCTCGAAGATGGTGAAGGATCCAGTCATGCCGAGATACAATTTGTGGGACCAAAGGCAAAACTGAATAACTGGAAGGCTACTCCTCTCCCTGTCCGGAAGGAGTCTTGGTAGTTTGTCTTGGATTGTTTTTCTTTCGAAATTTTGTATTGGGGGTTTGTCCCCGGAGTAAAATCCCGTTTGTTTTGTTCATTTTTGATTTAAGTTTGCAGTTTGTTTTCCCTTTGTACAATTCCCATCAATGAAATTTGGTTCCTTCGTGTCTAATTTTGTTTATCTTTTCTTCTTTTTACTTTTCTGAACAGCCTTCTTGCAATTGATCTTAATGATATGGCGTGCTTAAAGATTAATCAACCCAGTCTAGAAAGTCAATCGGGTTTGGAAATAATAACACATGAAATAAGAAGTGACGAGAGTGAGTCAGAGTACGGCGATGATGAAGCCGTGGAAGAAATCGGTGAAGAATTAAGTCACTTCGAGGAAAAACCCAAACCGAATTTAAATGATACTGAGGCCGTTAATCTAGGGAATGCGGATGACGTCAAAGAAACCCGGATAAGTGTCCATATTGAACCCAATATGAGAGAAGAATTGATCAAAACACTCATGGAGTTTAAAGATATTTTCGCATGGTCGTACGACGACATGCCGGGACTCAGCACTGATCTAGTGGTTCATAGATTACCCACTGATCCGGCATATCCTCCCGTCAAGCAAAAGCTGCGGAAATTCAAGACGGAGATGAGTGTGAAGATTAAGGAGGAGGTAACCAAGCAGTTGCAGGCGAAAGTCATTCGTGTCACTCGATACCCTGAATGGTTGGCTAACGTAGTACCGGTGCCAAAGAAAGACGGAAAGATCAGGGTATGCGTGGACTATCGCAATCTCAACAAGGCAAGTCCTAAGGATAATTTCCCACTTCCCAATATCCATATCCTGATTGATAATTGCGCCGGACGCGAAATTGGATCCTTTGTGGATTGTTATGCGGGATATCATCAGATTTTGATGGATGAAGAGGACGCAGAAAAGACGGCTTTTATCACACCGTGGGGGACTTATTGCTACCGAGTGATGCCGTTTGGTTTGAAGAATGCGGGAGCAACATATATGAGGGCGATGACTACGGTATTCCATGACATGATACACAAGGAAATTGAAGTGTACGTGGATGATGTGATCATAAAATCTAGGCGTCAAGAAGACCATGTTGCTGACCTCAGGAAGTTCTTTCAAAGACTCCGAAGGTACGACATCAAGCTTAATCCGGCCAAATGCGCGTTCGGAGTTCCATCAGGAAAGCTGCTAGGATTCATCGTCAGCCGACGGGGCATTGAGTTGGACCCGTCCAAAATCAAGTCCATTCAGGAGTTAGCCCCGCCGAAGAATAAAACAGAGGTAATGAGTCTGTTGGGAAGGTTGAATTACATCAGTAGGTTTATTGCCCAGCTTACGGCAACTTGTGAACCCATATTCCGCCTATTGAAGAAAGACGCTGCGATAGAATGGACGACGGAATGTCAGGAAGCGTTTGACCGAATCAAAGGGTATCTGTCAAATCCACCTGTACTAGTTCTGCCTGAACCGGGTAGACCCCTGATTCTTTATCTGACGGTTTTGGAGAATTCGTTCGGCTGCGTACTGGGGCAACATGATCTTACTGGCCGGAAGGAACGGGCCATTTACTATCTCAGTAAGAAATTCACGGTCCACGAGGTTAAGTACACTCATTTGGAAAAGACATGTTGTGCCTTGACTTGGGTAGCCCAAAAGCTGAAACACTACTTGTCTTCTTACACCACTTACCTCATTTCGCGTTTGGATCCATTGAAGTATATTTTCCAGAAACCTATGCCTACGAGGAGGTTAGCAAAATGGCAAATATTACTTACGGAGTTCGACATCATATACGTGACAAGGACGGCTATGAAAGCTCAAGCCCTGGCCGATCACTTAGCTGAAAATCCTGTTGATGACGGATACGAACCTTTGAGGACGTATTTTCCAGACGAAGAAGTATTGCAAATTGATGGGTTGGAACTAACCGAGGAGCCAGGTTGGAAGCTTTTCTTCGATGGAGCGGCGAACGCAAAGGGAGTCGGAGTAGGGGCTGTGCTTATCTCTGAAACAGGACATCATTATCCTGTTACTGCTCAACTGCGTTTTCATTGTACCAATAATATGGCTGAGTACGAGGCATGTATCTTGGGGTTGCGATTAGCGGTGGACATGGATGTACAGGACGTCTTGGTCTTGGGGGACTCGGACCTTCTAGTACATCAGATTCAGGGAGAATGGGAAACCAGAGATTTAAAGCTTATCCCATATCGTCAGTGTTTGCATGATTTGACCAAACGCTTTCGATCGGTAGAATTCAGGCACATCCCGAGGATGCATAATGAGGTTGCCGACGCGTTGGCTACTTTAGCGTCGATGCTACATCACCCGGACAAGGTCCGTGTCGATCCGTTACATATCCAGATCCGGGAATCAACATGCTTATTGTAATGTGATAGAGGAAGAGGTGGATGGTGAGCCGTGGTTTCATGATGTCAAGGAATACCTCGGGTTAGGAGTATACCCAGAGCAAGCAACCGGAGATCAAAAGCGAGCTATTCGGCGGTTGGCGAACGGATTTTTCCTTAGTGGAGGGGTGCTGTTACAAAAGAACCCCAGATTTGGGATTGTTGAGATGTATAGATGCAAGTCAAGCCACAACAGTGATGACGGATATACACTCGGGAGTTTGCGGACCACACGTGAGCGGATACGTATTGGCAAAGAAGATTCTTCGAGCAGGATATTATTGGCTCACTATGGAGCGGGATTGTATAAGTTTCGTGCGAAGATGCCATCGGTGTCAGATACACGGAGATTTGATTCATTCTCCGCCGACTGAATTGCATACAATGTCCGCACCATGGCCGTTTGTCGCATGGGGTATGGATGTTATTGGACCTATTGAGCCTGCAGCTTCCAACGGTCACAGGTTCATTCTGGTAACGATTGATTATTTTACCAAGTGGGTGGAGGCCAAAACATTCAAATCGGTGACCAAGAAGGCGGTAGTGGACTTCGTACACTCCCACATCATTTGTAGGTTTGGAATTCCAAAGATGATCATTACAGATAACGGTGCAAATCTTAACAGTGGATTGATGAAAGAGGTATGTCAACGGTTCAAGATTACACACCGAAATTCCACACCGTATCGCCCAAAAGCAAACGGTGCGGTCGAAGCAGCAAACAAGAACATAAAGAAGATATTGAGGAAGATGATAGAAGGGT
Source organism: Nicotiana noctiflora (assembly GCA_032618575.1). Taxonomy (NCBI): domain Eukaryota; kingdom Viridiplantae; phylum Streptophyta; class Magnoliopsida; order Solanales; family Solanaceae; genus Nicotiana; species Nicotiana noctiflora. Next base: position 97,957 of record JASVEL010012095.1, on the reverse strand, counting down.
CTAGGCAGTGGCATGAAAAGTTACCATTTGCGCTGTTGGGTTATCGCACTACCGTCCGGACTTCGGTAGGTGCAACTCCTTACTTGTTGGTATACGGGATTGAAGCAGTAATACCCGCAGAAGTTGAGATTCCATCCCTCCGAATTGTCGCTGAAGCTGAGATTGATGACGACGAGTGGGTCGAAACCCGATTAGAGCAATTGAGCTTGATCGATGAAAAGAGATTGACAGCAGTATGTCACGGCCAATTGTATCAAAAGAGAATGGCGAGAGCATATAACAAGAAGGTACGTCCCGGGAGATTTGAAGTGGGACAGCATGTGCTGAAGAGAGTTCTACCACATCAGGCCGAGGCGAAAGGCAAGTTCGCTCCAAATTGGCAAGGACCATTTGTGGTGACTAGAGTATTATCCAACGGCACTCTATGTCTGACTGATTTTGAGGGAAGATGTACCGATATGGCTATCAATTCTGATGCAGTCAAGAGATATTATGTGTAATTCTTTAATGCATTTGTCAACGTTTGGTTTCGTTTGTGTGTATTTGGCATTTTTCGGAGAATGAAATGAGAGAGGCAATTTTTCTACTACCCAAACACTTTAACCTTTGTTTCCCCATTTGAGCCTTAATTATTCTTTCATATACCCTCTTTCGGAATCATCAAGGAAGATGTGTAACAGAATAGAAAAAGAGACAAAGAAAAAATACAAGAAAAAGTGAACTACGTTCGACCTGATTCCTCAAGAAGGATACGTAGGCGCCACGCGGCTCGGTCATAATAAAATAAAAATCAAAAATCCCCCAAGCAACAAAACTGGGGCAGAAGTCATTGTTTCGTTGGAAAGATAGTGTGGATTCCGAAAGTTGTAATAAGCTAACCGTTGAGGCTAAACCCCTTTCTTCGGCCTCACGCGCAGAAACCATATTAAGAACCAGAAAGACCTCTCGATCAGTATTTGAGAAGTGCCAAGTCATGTGAACGAAAGCCAAGAGTGACATCCCGACCCTCGATTGAATCCAGGATGCACAAGCCGAAAGGGGATAACGCTCTAGAGGGAATCTCAGGGGTGATACCCCGCCGCGAGGAAAGAAAGCATAAATGAGAGAGTCTTAACGGTGAAAACCCTCGCGGGCACCTTAAGGCGAAGGAAGTTGAGAGAAGTAAAACGAGAGAGTCTTACGGTGAAAACCTTCACGGGCGCCGTGAGGCGACGGGAGATAGAGAGAAATGAGAGAATCTCATTAGTGAAAACCCTTTGAAGGGCACTGTGAGGTGACAGGACGAGATGGTTACAAGATGTCTGCATGAGACAAGGTTTGGACATCCGTTTACCTCTAGCAGAACGCGGCATCAGAAAGTGATTGACATGAATAGACTGGGTAGTTTAATCTCGAAGGCGCGGCATAACCATTGGATCAGTCATACATTCAGATAAGTTTTCCTATTTTTGAGTTCAGAAAAGTTTTCTCTTCTTTTGTCATTTGCGGTCGGTATTCTTTTCTTTTCTTTCATTTTCGAAAATTGATTTTTCAAAGCTTACTACCAAGTCTCCCAAAGCAGTATATTGAAAGTGAATAGGCATGGAACAAGGCAATGAGACAAAAGTCGTTACGACAGTGAGATTGGGATGACAGGCTGAGTGGAAGGTTCGCAAGAATTATGGAGTATGATGGACACATGTGGCATGTCCGAAAGATGATTTCACGCAACAGATCACCGGCTAAAAAGAGTCGGACCAAACCAAAGAGTGGAATAAAAGGAAAGATGAGAGGTCGTTCGTGGAAAAAGCATCTTCCCGAGCAAGCGTCAACGTCGTCCTCAAAGTTCGAGAGAGGCCAAGCAGCTGAAAGAGAATGGCCTCGACAAGAGTGGCACGACCACTCGCGGCGTTTTGAAACTAACAATTTTTCTTTGATTTAAAGCAGGAAAAGAGGGTCCGACGGCAGAAAAGCATACCGTCCAGAAGTTTATCACACTGGGGCAGAAAATTTTCTCTTGTTGCGAAAATTTTCTGGAAAGCAAGACTCAGAGGATAAGTGTAGAAAGCAACACAAGATGGGGTGATTTTTGAGCCGGGTATCACCTCCAGCAGTTATCGGAAAATAAAACAATGGCTTCGAGATTCCTCCAGCGGTATTACATTCCATAATTTGCTCGAGGAGGCAAAAGCGCGAGTCCCGGAAAAGGTATGGGAAGAAGGAAAGAGAATGAGGGGTGAAGGAAACAAAGAATACTTCCTCAGCAGCATCACCCCCAGCAGGCGAGTAAACAGTTCCAAAATATCCCCAGCAGCCGGAAGAAAAGTAATACGACCGGGGGAAAGCAATTCCAAGACAGGATAATTCAGAAGAGAAGGTGGTCCGAGAGGTAATGCGGGAACAAGGATAGGGTACAAGAGGCAAAGGAAGGTAATCAAGATAGGATGAAATCAGTTGAAGTAGTAGTTGAAGTCAGGGAGCCCGCCTGAAGAATGGAGTGGCGATTTAATTTTGAAGTTGTAGTTGAAGTCGGGGAGCCCGCCGGAGAATGGAGTGGCGATTTAATTTTGAAGTAGTAGTTGAAGTCGGGGAGCCCGCCTGAAGAATGGAGTGGCGATTTAATTTTGAAGTTGTAGTTGAAGTCGGGGAGCCCGCCCGGAGAATGGAGTGGCGATTTAATTTTGAAGTAGTAGTTGAAGTCGGGAAGCCCGCCCTGAAGAATGGAGTGGCGATTTAATTTTGAAGTTGTAGTTGAAGTCGGGGAGCCCGCTTGGAGAATGGAGTGGCGATTTAATGTTGAAGTAGTAGTTGAAGTCGGGAAGCCCGCTTGAAGAATGGAGTGGCGATTTAATTTTGAAGTTGTAGTTGAAGTCGGGGAGCCCGCCCGGAGAATGGAGTGGCGATTTAATTTTGAAGTAGTAGTTGAAGTCGGGAAGCCCGCCTGCTGAAGAATGGAGTGGCGATTTAATTTTGAAGTAGTAGTTGAAGTCAGGAAGCCCGCCTGAAGAATGGAGTGGCGATTTAATTTTGAAGTTGTAGTTGAAGTCAGGGAGCCCGCCTGGAGAATGGAGTGGCGATTTAATTTTGAAGTAGTAGTTGAAGTCAGGAAGCCCGCCTGAAGAATGGAGTGGCGATTTAATTTTGAAGTTGTAGTTGAAGTCAGGGAGCCCGCCTGGAGAATGGAGTGGCGATTTAATGTTGAAGTAGTAGTTGAAGTCAGGAAGCCCGCCTGAAGAATGGAGTGGCGATTTAATTTTGAAGTTGTAGTTGAAGTCAGGAAGCCCGCCTGAAGAATGGAGTGGCGATTTAATGTTGAAGTTGTAGTTGAAGTCAGGGAGCCCGCCTGGAGAATGGAGTGGCGATTTAATAGTGAAGTAGTAGTTGAAGTCAGGGAGCCCGCCTGGAGAATGGAGTGGCGATTTAATTTTGAAGTCGTAATTGAAGTCAGGAAGCCCGCCTGGAGAATGGAGTGGCGATTTAATTTTAAAAGGTGTAATTGAAGTCAGGGAGCCCGCCTGGAGAATGGAGTGGCGATTTAATTTTGAAGTCGTAATTGAAGTCAGGAAGATACCAGAACTGAATCAATGGTAGATACCTCTACACTGACATCCGCCACGAAGGCCCAACTGACAAATCAATACCTACCAACCGTCTGTTGGCCCTAGGGTACATTTACCCTGTTGGAGTATGATCTGATGCACTCTGCCACGTAGTTGTGATATTTTTCTGACATAGTCCATGTCACACCCCTTTTTTACGCACCCGCGAGGATGCAAAGAGTTTTTCCAATTAAAGGACAATCGAGATGGGATTTATTTTAATTAGTTCAGAGTCGCCACTTGGGAGTTTTATGGTGTCCCAAGTCACCGGTTAAATCCCGAATCGAGGAAAAGAATGACTCTATTTAACAGTCCGCGAACCAGAAATCCGGATAAGGAATTCTATTAACCGGGAGAAGGTATTAGGCATTCCCGAATTCCGTGGTTCTAGCACGGTCGCTCAAACTGTCTTGTTTGGCTTAACTATCTGTTTTTTACAATTATGTACTTAGTGCAAGTTAATACCCCTTTTACCGCTTTTATTATTGGTTATGATTTACGAAAGAGAGAGTTGCTTAAAAATATGCTTTCGAATCGCGTCACATGAAATGCGCCCGGATCCTCAACATATTCTTATTCAACATTTCGGGGTTTGGATTCGGGTCACATGAAATGCACACCCGTATTTAAAAAGGTAAAACTAAAATATGCGCCTGGATTGACTACTTATTTACATTTGTTGAGAAAGGCGTGATATTCGTTAAGAAACGACGCATCTCGAAACCTAAGTATTTATATGTACATTTATGACGGCTATGTGATTAATGTAACTATTGGGCGAGGCGTACCTTTGATTCAAATCTAAAGCGAACTACATCTCACTGTATCTTACTTATATCTTACTTAAGAGTTGATTCCAAATTACTTAAAACTTGCTACGAACCACATCGCATGAAATGCGCCTGTGGTTCTTAACATGCTTTGTTTACTCTCGCCCGAAATTGGGGTCGGGTCACATGAAATGCACCCCCGACTCTTTTTAATCTAATTACGTCATTCCGTTGAGTAACAACTCTCTAGCTAATCTTGCTTGTGACATAAGGTCTATCATTTAACAGGTTTGGAGATTACACGCATGAGTAGGGAAGATTGAATAGAGATACGAAGACTAATTCAGGTTTACATGCTTATCTAACGACAATGTATCTTTGGCCTAGCTACGCTTTTCCATAACAAAACTAGCAATACAGATTTAATTAGACAGTAACAGAACGTAATCAAGCATAGACTTTGGATGACTACATGATTCAACAGACTTCAAACATGAACTTCAGGCTTCACTCTTTTTGAACCAAAGAATTACAATAACAGAGATGTGTACCTGGAATGCGGAATAACAAGGAAGAGTGAGCAATGGCAACGCAATAACAGTAGCAGGAACAGTAACAGCAACAGTAAACCAATAACCAATAGCCCAGCAACCAGATAGACCAATCAACCAACAAAATAAGGAACCAACAGCACCAAATTAAACCAACAGTATCAACTATAAACCAGCCAGCAACACTAATGACCAAGAACAGCAACACTACACTGTCTAACAGCCACAACACTAGACCAAGGACCCCAATACTGGACAAGCAACACCAAATGAACAAGAGCAGCAACAATGGACCAAAGCAACTCAAGAGCTACCCAAGTCAAATGTAACAGCTACGACCAAGACAAGCAGCAACAACTACACACCAGTGGCAGCAACAATATACCAAAGCAAATCAAGAGCTACCCAGCTGATATGTAACAGCAACAAACCAATACACAACAACAACAACACTGTCTGCAACAACAGCAACCCAGGCAGCAAACAAACGACCAAACAGCAACACCACAGACCACAAACAGCAATAGAAAATCCAGGCAGCAACAAATGAACAATGGCAGCAACACAAACGACCAAACAACCACCAAATGCACACTGCCACCAACAGCAATACCCAAACACAACACTCGAAAGCCTAATAGCTCAGCCACTGCATCAAAGCTCACAAAACAGCGACCCAGGAGCTAATGAAACAGTTTCCCTGTATGTATGCCTATCAATGTATGAATATGTTACTGTTTTTGCTTCTCTCAGTATTTTTAGTCTCTCCCGTATGCCTTCAAGTCTGTCTCTATAATGTATCTGTGTATCCCTATCAATGTATATCTGAATCCCCCTGTTTATCACTGTATCTTTTTTAGCCTCCCTGCTCTAATGAACTCTCCCTATACTTATAGTTCAAAAACCAACCCCTGAGAGCCAAAGACCAGCCCAAAATAATCACCCCCTCCTCCCTATCTCTGCTGAACCCATCATATTCCCTGGCACCCTCCTGACACTATTTTGTCACTGCATATCTCTAAGTATGGGACTATTCTGTTTAAAATTCCCTAAATGCAAAGCCTAGGTGGATACCTGCTGTCCAGCAGGTTCCACTGACCTAAGGCATGTGCACTACATTGTTAATTTCCTAGAACTCTTATCAGCTATATCCAAACTTCAACAGCTAATTTCAAATACACAGAACCCAACAACAGACATGAAAGTTTGATTCAGACAAAACAAACCACTGCCCGGGATTTCAAACAAATTCTACGAGATTAGACGACGACCTTCAATTAACTATAACACGTATCATTGATAACAAATCAATCGATAAAACAGTGATTCTAAAAATGTCGGCCAAAATGAAACTAAGTATTCGACGACGCTAATCGAAACGAATACGCATTTGACCACATACGTAATCAAATAAACAACACAGGAGAATAATTGACCAAAGAAAAGGTCTTCGGGAAGAAAATGAAAACAGGGGCGGCCAAGAAAGAAAAATGGGAAGAATTCAAGAATTAAACTAAACAAATACACAAGGCAAACAAATACCTAATTGAAATAAACAAGAAGAAGGAAATTACCTCAAGAGAACTCGAAACCAAAACAGAAATCCGGAGCTTGGACTTGAATTTGGAGTCTAACGGACTCTAATTGAGATGTTTTCAATCGAAAACATTCCAATTAGACTCTATTAGACTTCACTTTCCTTTGAATTTGAAGAAAAATCCTAATTTTGAATTTTAGGGTTCATACGGCCGCTTTTGGGATTTTGGGTTTTCCGGTTGGATTCGAACGAAACCGAAGGTGGTTTGGGTGTGAGGGTGGTGTGAGGAGTCACCTGGTGTGAATTTGGGGTGGTTTGGCGTGGTTTGGGTTTTGGCTCGAATCTTCAAATGAAGATTCGAGAAGATAGGGCATGATTCGGGGGAAACGGCTTGTGGATTCGTGTTCAAGGTGGTCGGGAGGTGCTACGGTGTTAAAATGGTGGTGTTTGGACCACTGCCGCCGGCGGAGACGATTTCCGGCCGGCGGAGTGCGGCGGGGGGAGGCGGCGTCGGCTTTGTCTCTGTGGGAGAAATGAATACGAATTAGGGTTTGGGGGTTTTGGGTCATTAAAACTACAGCTTCAATCTTAGCCGTTGGATCAAGGAGTCCAACGGCTCAGATCAAGGGGGAGGTGGGTCGGTTCGTTTGGTTTGGGCGGGTAAGGGGAGATGGGCTGAGGGTTATTTGGACTGGGTTGGGGCGTTGGGCCTGGCTTTTAGACTGAATTTGGCCCAGCTCGGATCTTCATGATGTATTATATGTGTATGTGTATATATATATATATATATGTATATATATACATATATATATATATATATACACACATATGTATATATACTAACCTATAACACCGCTATTTTTTACTACAATTAACGCACATAATTACATATCACCAAAAATGTAAATCACGTGACTTCGATATCAAACACTAAAAATGCAAAACTTAGCATATATTTTTTGTATTTTTAATTTAAATAAATAAACGTGCACACAAAAGATAAAATAACACAAAATCACAAAAATCATACCCAACACGAAACTATTTTTATTTTTTGAATTTTCTGGGAGTATTTCTCAGGTAAGGCAAAAATCACGTGCTCACAGCTGCCCCTCTTTGCGCGGAAACATGAAGAGTTTCCGTGCAAAGATAAGTGAGCGCATACGAGCGATTTTTGCCTGTTTGAGCACTCCGTATAAAGCATTTTTGAAAAGTTTTGACCGAACCTTGCTTCAAAGGTCTCCTACATATCCCCGGCTAAAAGGGAATCAGGTCAATGTAGTTCGGGAAGCTCTGGTAGCTGGGACTACCATGCCTGTTGCGATCTCGCTGTTACTGCTGTTGCCGCTGTTGCTGCCGTTACCACTGCTCAGCTGATTTCCTTGTTACACCGCGCTAAGCAACAAAAACAAGAAGCTAGACTAAGTTACAGTGCATACAAGTTCTTATCTATCCTTTTTAACTTGATCTTGTCGCGCTCCTTGCCATCTTGTCTGACTTGGCGTTCCTTCCGATGCTTCTTCTCTTCTTATGAACTTGGATTCATGCCGGAGATTTCTGTTACATTCTACTGCTTTCCTCTTCCAAATTAAACAGATCGCCACTCCATTCTCCAGGCGGGCTCCCTGACTTCAACTACTACTTCGAAATTATGAACTTGGATTCATGCTGGGGATTCATGATTGCTTTCCTCCACCAACTTCAAAAATAAGTCGCCACTCCATTCTTCAGGCGGGCTCCCTGACTTCAACTTCAACTTTGAAATAAATCGCCACTCCGTTCTCCAGGCGGGCTTTCTGACTTCAACTACTACCCCAAAATAAAATCGCCACTCCATTCTTCAGGCGGGCTCCCCGACTTCAACTACTATTTCAAAATTAAATCGCCACTCCATTCTCCAGGCGGGCTCCCTGACTTCAACTACTACTTCAAAATTAAATCGCCACTCCATTCTCCGGGCGGGCTCCCGACTTCAACTATTACTTCAAAATTAAATCGCCACTCCATTCTCCGGGCGGGCTCCCCGACTTCAACTACAACTTCAAAATAAATCGCCACTCCATTCTCCGGGCGGGCTCCCCGACTTCATCTACAACTTCGAAATTAAATCGCCACTCCATTCTCCGGGCGGGCTCCCTGACTTCAACCTACAACTTCAACATTAAATCGCCACTCCATTCTCCGGGCGGGCTCCCCTGACTTCAATTACAACTTCGAAAATTAAATCGCCACTCCATTCTCCGGGCGGGCTCCCGCTGACTCCAACTACTACTTCAAAATTAAATCACCACTCCATTCTCCAGGCGGGCTCCCTGACTTCAACCACAACTTCAACATTAAATCGCCACTCCATTCTCCAGGCGGGCTCCCTGACTTCAATTACAACTTCAAAATTAAATCGCCACTCCATTCTCCGGGCGGGCTCCCTGACTTCAACTACTACTTCAAAATTAAATCGCCACTCCGTTCTCCGGGCGGGCTTCCTCGACTTCAACTACTACTTCAACATTAAATCGCCACTCCATTCTCCGGGCGGGCTCCCGACTTCAACTACTACTTCAAAATTAAATCGCCACTCCATTCTCCGGGCGGGCTCCCTGACTTCAACTACAACTTCAAAATTAAATCGCCACTCCATTCTCCGGGCGGGCTCCCTGACTTCAACTACTACTTCAAAATTAAATCGCCACTCCATTCTCCGGGCGGGCTCCCTGACTTCAACTACTACTTCAAAATTAAATCGCCACTCCATTCTCCGGGCGGGCTCCCTGACTTCAACTACTACTTCAAAATTAAATCGCCACTCCATTCTCCAGGCGGGCTCCTGACTTCAATCATCAACTCTGAAAATTAAACGCCATTCCTCTCTTCGGGCGGGCTCCTGACTTCGACAACATCTTTTGAAAATAAATCGCCATTCCTCTCTTCAGGCGGGCTCCTGACTTCGACAACATCTTTTGAAAATAAATCGCCATTCCTCTCTTCGGGCGGGCTCCTGACTTCAACAACATCTTTTGAAAATAAATCGCCATTCCTCTCTTCGGGCGGGCTCCTGACTTCAACAACATCTTTTGAAAATAAATTGCCATTCCTCTCTTCGGGCGGGCTCCTGACTTCAACAACATCTTTTGAAAATAAATCGCCATTCCTCTCTTCAGGCGGGCTCCTGACTTCAATCATCAACTCTGAAAATTAATCGCCATTCCTCTCTTCGGGCGGGCTCCTGACTTCAACAACATCTTTTGAAAATAAATCGCCATTCCTCTCTTCAGGCGGGCTCCTGACTTCAACAACATCTTTTGAAAAATAAATCGCCATTCCTCTCTTCAGGCGGGCTCCTGACTTCAACAACATCTTACTAACTCCATCCCATCCATGTCGCCTTCCTTTGCTTCCTGCACCACTTTCTTCTTCCTGCATCGCTTCTTAGGCCATCCTTTCTTCCGAATTACCTTGTTTTGGAATTGCTTTCCTCCCGGGTTGTGTTATTTTTCTCTTGACTGCTGGGGATGTCTTTGGAACTAATTACTTACCTGCTGGGGTAATGTTGCTGGGGAAAATCTTCTTTATTTCCTCCTTTTCTACTTCCTTCAGAACCTTTATTCTCTCTCGAGATCGCTGGGGATTGAAGTGTCATCGGCTGGGGATTACCCTGTCGGGGGATCCCCTTTCCTTCTTCCTCTTTCCAAACCTCCTTCGGGGCTCGCGCTTCGCTCCCTTGAAAAACTTGTAGGATATAATGCTGCCGGTGAAATCTCGAAATCAATGTTTCATTTTCCGAGGACTGCTGAGGGTGATACCGACTTCTTGCCTTTCTGAACGCAAGCTTCCTCGTCTTGTCCTGTCTGTTGGGGGTATAATTTCATCTATCACGGCTTGTTGTTTTCTTTCTTTCAAATCTGCTGGGATAACCGGGTTCAAAGATCATTTCCTCGCGTTATCTAGCTTCTTTCCCTAACCAAGTATTTGGTTTCGAGAAAATTTTCGCAACAGGAGAAAATTTTCTGCCCCAGTTTGAGAATCTTCTTCGTGGCATGCTTTGTTGCCGACAACCCCTTTTTTCCTGTTTCAAATCAAAGAAAAATTGGTTAGTTTTAAAATGTGGTGGCTGGTTGTGGTGCTCCTGCTGGGGATTGTTCTCCTCCTCTTTCCCTACTATGTGTTTCATTATCAGAACTTGTTGGGGAATGATTTCATTTGTTGGAGATGATATTCCTGCTGGGGATGGGTTTTTCCATTTATCCCTTCCCCGTTCTGTGTTTCTCAACTTGCTGGGGGTTATTTTGTTGAAGATGAGATTTCCTTTCTTCCTTTACCACTCTGTGTTGTCCGACCACCTCGGAACTTGCTGAAGATAACACTGCCGGTAGATTTTCATTTCCTCAAAATTGGTGTTTCACTCTTCTTGAAGGTTGTTGAGGATGACACTAGTTCGAAGACCATTTCCCTTAAGACTTTCCTTCTTCCCCAAGTGGGTATTGACTTCCAGAAAATTTTCAAACTGAAAAGAAAATTTCTGCCCCAGTTTAATAATCTTCTTCGCACCATACTTCTCTGCCGTCAATGGCATTTCCTTGCTTTGCATAATAATTGGAAAGTTGGTGGCAAGTTTTGAAGTCATTTCTCACTATGTTTTGACTAGACCGACTTTGATGGAGAATTTTGACAAAAGGAGAAAGATAAAAAGAAACAACAAATAGAAGACAAGGAAGGACTGACTCTCTAACCAGAAACAACTATAAAAACTTATCAAACGCGGATACCAACTCTACTGGTCATGACATGCACATATGGCCTATCCTCCGTCGTTAATTTCCTTTCACGATTTTCGTCTCGTGATTTCCATCTGATTATCACCTTTATTCGACTTGTAGTGCCCGAAGGGTTTTCATTTTCAAGCCTCTCTCATTTTGATTTTCTCCCAGCTTTCGTCGCCTTATGGTGCCTGTGAAGGTTTTCACCGGTAAGACTCTCTCATTTGTATCACTTTTAGCTGGGGATTGGTGGTGTTACTGCTAAGACTCTCCTATTTTCTGCTGGAGATCGGAGTCTTTCTGCCGGGAATCAGAGTGTTATGTCCCGAGGAAACTTCTCTTATTTGCCTAGCTTAGCCTCTTTTGAAGATTGGTCAAAAGGTCTTTCTTTGGACCGTAATGTGGGTTCGGATAAGGTTAGAAAGAAATGGTATTAAAGGCTCGAAACAAAACAAAATGGGTTCAATATTACAACCTTCGGAGTCTACATTTATTTATAATAAACACAATTTTTTTGCCCCAGATTCTTGCTTGGGGATTTTTGATTTTTATTTACACTATGACCGAGCTGTGAAGCGCCTACGTATCCTCTTTGAGGAATCAGGTCAAACGTAGTTCCCAATTCCTCTTTTTCAAGTTTTTTTTTCCAAATTTCTTTTTTCATACATTTTTCTTTTCTTTTCTTTATCTCTTTTTGTTGTTTTCTTTTTCTTTACTTTTTCTTTATCCCTTTCTTCTTTTGCCTTTCAAACTTGTGTTTCTAGTCTTTGCAACTAATTACGAAGGAGGGGTATGAAAGAATTTAAATTCAGGCTCAAAGGGTTGACGATTGATAAAGTGTTTGGATAGCAGAACAAAATGCCTTCGTCATTCCAATCTTTAAAACATGCCAAGCGTAAACAACACAATTAATATTCATCATATCTTTAAAGCACTGTTGGGCAACACTCTCGTTATGAACGACCCCATGTCAATTTTGGCCAGCTTGCCTTTGACTGTTTCTTTTTACTTGCCCCGGTTTCAGATGACTCGGGATCCAAATAGTCTCAAGTTGTTTTTGTTTCCTTCAGATGACCCGATCATCTTCCAATTGCTTAACGATTAACTTTTAGAATTAAGCCATAATTATGTGTGCGCATGTCGTGTCACTAGATTCGGCGTTTGAGCACAAGACAAATCTAAAGGGTAAAAGAACTAAACAAATAAAATGACCGGAAGTAACAAAAGGCCGAAAGCTTCATTAAATTAATGACGAAATGGTTCAATGACAAAACAAGCAAAACAAACTAGAGTACAACCCTGAAACAAAACTGGGCAAGACCAAAGCAAACTGCTAGGACAAAAAGGGTTCGACCACAAGAAAACCCTGAAAAAATAACTCGGACAACAAAAATGACGACAAAACGAAACACCAAAGCTCCATCTAGCTGACCAAAAGATGGAGTATCTTCCCAATTACCAAGCACAACATTTTAGCCACTAAGTTCTGCATCAATATTGCCAAGGCTGCCAACTGCTTCAACATTTTTAGCTCCAGTCGGTACACCCCCCAGGGGATTTGTGTGCCCCATGTCATCATCATCGACCACAATCAACCACCCTTTTTGAATCATTCTTTCTATTTCCTTTTTCAAGGTACGGCAACTCTCAATATCGTGCCCTCTGACATTGGAATGGTATGCACATCGTGCAGTAGGATCGAAGCTTCTTGCACGTGGATCGGGAGTGTATTCGGGGAGCGGCGTAATCAGGCCGACATGTTTTAACTTTTCAAACAGACTTGCATAGGACTCTCCGATAGGGGTGAGCGCCTTTTCTCGCTTCAGCAACCTTTCCTCCCTAAACGCCTTATTTGGCCTGAAACCTGACCCGGGGGGTTTCCGGTATGTTCGTGGGGGTTGGTAAGCCTTTTGTGGAGCTGGGTACCCGGAAGGTGAAGTACGATTTTGGTTGTCCCGGGGAGAGTAGTGGTGTTGGGGACGGGAGTAGCGTTGTGAAAACATAGTTGGGGGACGAGTAATTGAGTTACTCGAATGGCTGGAGAAGTTGTGATAGGCGGGTATATATGGAGAGTGCGGGAGATCATCCGGCATCGGGTTCATGGTACGGGTAAGGACAGAGTCCAGGAAGCTAGGTGGTGGCGGAGGTGGTGCTTTTCCATCCGTCCACGCCCGATACATATCAGCCACGTGTTGTCTCAATATCTTGACCTCCTCTACTAACCCGTGGTTCCGTTCAACCAGCTGTTGTCGGGTATCGGTATCAACCCACTCAGTCTTGAGATTATCTGCCATTGTCCTCCGACTTTGTCTTACAGGGAAGAGTTATTTTAGAACCACAACCAACCACCTTTCTGGAAATGGACGTAACAAAGCGAAGTCACGTTAGCGTTAGAGCATTTGACAGACAGGTGAACGCACATTAGGGATGCAATGAACCTAGGCAGTTAAACCTTTCTGGATTGCCTACGTATCACGACCCCGCATGAATCAGACCGAGCGTAGTTCTTGCAAATTAATGCAAGAAATAAAGAAATGTTTATTTGATTTTTTTTTTGATTTCTTTTTTTTTCTTTGAAGGAAAATTATAGAAGCCGACTCCAACTACAAACTTGTGTAGGAGATTTCTACAAGAAAAAGAATATTTTTTTTTTGGTGTCAGTTATGTGACTATTTTTACAAAATTGGCCACATAATGGCTTATTTGACAAAATGACTATTTTTGCAAAATTTATTTAAGAAAGATAAACTTGAAATTTTTTTTTTTTTTTTATCTTGTGGCTCATGGGGCATCGTTCGGCATCACCATAAACCAACACAAGACTATTTTTCATAAATTGACCATGTAATGGCTTATTTAGACAAAGTGGCTCTTTTTGCAAAATTTTATTTAAGAAGATGCAAATTCAAAATTTTTATCCTGGGGCCTATGGGGCATCGTTCAGCACCGACACAGGCCAACACAAGACTAAGGAAGTTAAAATGCAAAAATATGGCTATTTCAGCAAAAAAATTCGGCCATGTAATGGCTTGTTTGATAAAGTGGTTATTTTTGTAAAGTTGAGTGATGACTCAAAACTTGATTTTTGCGGATACATCCTTTCGACATTTCCGCGAGGGAATATTTCAAGGATGTGTCCAAAATTATTTAAAATGATTCAAAGTGGCTATTCTTGCAAAAACGGCCTTCCGGCGTCTTTTTGAGGGACGTTCGGCTTATTTTAAGCAAGAATAGCATCACCCGACTTATTTATAACAAAATCAAAAATTTGATATTTTTTTTTTGGTTATTTTTGCAAACGGGGTGTGAACTCGAACTTGATTTTGCGGCTATGGCCTTGCAACATTTCCACAAGGAATATTTCAAGGCTGTGCCCGCAAATTATTAAAAATAATTCGAAGTGGCTATTTTTGCAAAAACAGCCTTCCGGCGTCCTTTCGGAACATTCGGCTATTTTCAAAAACAGCATCACCCGACTTATTTATAACAAAATCAAAAATTTGACATTTTTTTGGTTATTTTTGCAAACGGGGTGTGAACCCGAACTTGATTTTGCGGCTATGGCCTTGCAACATTTCCACAAGGAATATTTCAAGGTTGTGCCCGCAAATTATTAAAAATGATTCAAAGTGGCTATTTTTGCAAAAACAGCCTTCCGGCGTCCTTTCGGAACATTCGGCTATTTTTCAAAATGGCATCACCTTGATTTTATTAAAAACTAAAACTTAGACATTTTTTTTTTTTTTTTTTAATTTTTTGAAGGGGTGGTTGGACCCGATAAGGGTTGCCTACGTATCTCACCTAGTGGTGAGAATCAAACCTGCGTAGTTCGGTTTTGACGAAACAAACGGCATTATTTATTTATTCACTTTACTAAAGGAAAACAAATAAGCTATTTCTATCTTGGGAGCAAAACACACACATTTTTTCTTTTTCATTTTTTTTTTTTTTTTTTTTTTTTTTTTTTTTTTTTTTTTTTTTTTTTTTTTTTTTTTTTTTATAACGGATAAATGCGCAAGACAAACGGGATGCAGCATGATAGTCTGTTCATTTCAGGTCATCTGTCCTAGACGGACCCAACCCCTGTGTTGAGTCCCCTAAGCCAAATGCGACATGATGCGAATAAACGTTTCCTACTAGGGATCCGGCATGAAGCTTTGTTATTCTAGGTTTAAAAACCTGGGTTTATCTGTTCTAGACTTGGCTTACCCGAGCGGACAGCTCGAGCCGAGGAGGAGGCAGCAATCCGGGAATACAGAAGCTTCACCGGTTTTGCAACTTATCCAAACCTCGTTCTAAAATGGGAATTAGACACTATACGGAAAAGAAGTCACACGAAGTGCACCCTTCTTCATGATTTAGAAGACTCAGAAAGGAGATTGGTTTCGGCACAATTTATATGTACAGTTCACACAATATCAAAGCGGTAAAAACAACATTTTGCACATTGATGCCAACATGTAACAAAATCAGACAATAAAATATGCCAAACACAACAGTTATTCCGAGCTCGAATTCTAAAAATGTCCCCAGCAGAGTCGCCAGAGCTGTCACACCCCTTTTTACGCACCCGCGAGGATGCAAAGAGTTTTTCCAATTAAAGGACAATCGAGATGGGATTCATTTTAATTATTTCAGAGTCGCCACTTGGGAGATTTATGGTGTCCCAAGTCACCGGTTAAATCCCGAATCGAGGAAAAGAATGACTCTATTTAACAGTCCGCGAACCAGAAATCCGGATAAGGAATTCTATTAACCCGGGAGAAGGTATTAGGCATTCCCGAATTCAGTGGTTCTAGCACGGTCGCTCAACTGTCGTGTTTGGCTTAACTATCTGTTTTTTACAATTATGTACTTAGTGCAAGTTAATACCCCTTTTACCGCTTTTATTATTGGTTATGATTTACGAAAGAGAGAGTTGCTTAAAAATATGCTTTCGAATCGCGTCACATGAAATGCGCCCGGATCCTCAACATATTCTTATTCAACATTTCGGGGTTTGGATTCGGGTCACATGAAATGCACACCCGTATTTAAAAAGGTAAAACTAAAATATGCGCCTGGATTGACTACTTATTTACATTTGTTGAGAAAGGCGTGATATTCGTTAAGAAACGACGCATCTCGAAACCTAAGTATTTATATGTACATTTATGACGGCTATGTGATTAATGTAACTATTGGGCGAGGCGTACCTTTGATTCAAATCTAAAGCGAACTACATCTCACTGTATCTTACTTAAGAGTTGATTCCAAATTACTTAAAACTTGCTACGAACCACATCACATGAAATGCGCCTGTGGTTCTTAACATGCTTTGTTTACTCTTGCCCGAAATTGGGGTCGGGTCACATGAAATGCACCCCCGACTCTTTTTGATCTAATTACGTCATTCCGTTGAGTAACAACTCTCTAGCTAATCTTGCTTGTGACATAAGGTCTATCATTTAACAGGTTTGGAGATTACACACATGAGTAGGGAAAATTGAATAGAGATACGAAGACTAATTCAGGTTTACATGCTTATCTAACGACAATGTATCTTTGGCCTAGCTACGCTTTTCCATAACAAAACTAGCAATACAGATTTAATTAGACAGTAACAGAACGTAATCAAGCATAGACTTTGGATGACTACATGATTCAACAGACTTCAAACATGAACTTCAGGCTTCACTCTTTTTGAACCAAAGAATTACAATAACAGAGATGTGTACCTGGAATGCGGAATAACAAGGAAGAGTGAGCAATGGCAACGCAATAACAGTAGCAGGAACAGTAACAGCAACAGTAAACCAATAACCAATAGCCCAGCAACCAGATAGACCAATCAACCAACAAAATAAGGAACCAACAGCACCAAATTAAACCAACAGTATCAACTATAAACCAACCAGCAACACTAATGACCAAGAACAGCAACACTACACTGTCTAACAGCCACAACACTAGACCAAGGACCCCAATACTGGACAAGCAACACCAAATGAACAAGAGCAGCAACAATGGACCAAAGCAACTCAAGAGCTACCCAAGTCAAATGTAACAGCTACGACCAAGACAAGCAGCAACAACTACACACCAGTGGCAGCAACAATATACCAAAGCAAATCAAGAGCTACCCAGCTGATATGTAACAGCAACAAACCAATACACAACAACAACAACACTGTCTGCAACAACAGCAACCCAGGCAGCAAACAAACGACCAAACAGCAACACCACAGGCCACAAACAGCAATAGAAAATCCAGGCAGCAACAAATGAACAATGGCAGCAACACAAACGACCAAACAACCACCAAATGCACACTGCCACCAACAGCAATACCCAAACACAACACTCGAAAGCCTAATAGCTCAGCCACTGCATCAAAGCTCACAAAACAGCGACCCAGGAGCTAATGAAACAGTTTCCCTGTATGTATGCCTATCAATGTATGAATATGTTACTGTTTTTGCTTCTCTCAGTATTTTTAGTCTCTCCCGTATGCCTTCAAGTCTGTCTCTATAATGTATCTGTGTATCCCTATCAATGTATATCTGAATCCCCCTGTTTATCACTGTATCTTTTTTAGCCTCCCTGCTCTAATGAACTCTCCCTATACTTATAGTTCAAAAACCAACCCCTGAGAGCCAAAGACCAGCCCAAAATAATCACCCCCTCCTCCCTATCTCTGCTGAACCCATCATATTCCCTGGCACCCTCCTGACACTATTTTGTCACTGCATATCTCTAAGTATGGGACTATTCTGTTTAAAATTCCCTAAATGCAAAGCCTAGGTGGATACCTGCTGTCCAGCAGGTTCCACTGACCTAAGGCATGTGCACTACATTGTTAATTTCCTAGAACTCTTATCAGCTATATCCAAACTTCAACAGCTAATTTCAAATACACAGAACCAAACAACAGACATGAAAGTTTGATTCAGACAAAACAAACCACTGCCCGGGATTTCAAACAAATTCTACGAGATTAGACGACGACCTTCAATTAACTATAACACGTATCATTGATAACAAATCAATCGATAAAACAGTGATTCTAAAAATGTCGGCCAAAATGAAACTAAGTATTCGACGACGCTAATCGAAACGAATACGCATTTGACCACATACGTAATCAAATAAACAACACAGGAGAATAATTGACCAAAGAAAAGGTCTTCGGGAAGAAAATGAAAACAGGGGCGGCCAAGAAAGAAAAATGGGAAGAATTCAAGAATTAAACTAAACAAATACACAAGGCAAACAAATACCTAATTGAAATAAACAAGAAGAAGGAAATTACCTCAAGAGAACTCGAAACCAAAACAGAAATCCGGAGCTTGGACTTGAATTTGGAGTCTAACGGACTCTAATTGAGATGTTTTCAATCGAAAACATTCCAATTAGACTCTATTAGACTTCACTTTCCTTTGAATTTGAAGAAAAATCCTAATTTTGAATTTTAGGGTTCATACGGCCGCTTTTGGGATTTTGGGTTTTCCGGTTGGATTCGAACGAAACCGAAGGTGGTTTGGGTGTGAGGGTGGTGTGAGGAGTCACCGGTGTGAATTTGGGGTGGTTTGGCGTGGTTTGGGTTTTGGCTCGAATCTTCAAATGAAGATTCGAGAAGATAGGGCATGATTCGGGGGAAACGGCTTGTGGATTCGTGTTCAAGGTGGTCGGGAGGTGCTACGGTGTTAAAATGGTGGTGTTTGGACCACTGCCGCCGGCGGAGACGATTTCCGGCCGGCGGAGTGCGGCGGGGGGAGGCGGCGTCGGCTTTGTCTCTGTGGGAGAAATGAATACGAATTAGGGTTTGGGGGGTTTTGGGTCATTAAAACTACAGCTTCAATCTTAGCCGTTGGATCAAGGAGTCCAACGGCTCAGATCAAGGGGGAGGTGGGTCGGTTCGTTTGGTTTGGGCGGGTAAGGGGAGATGGGCTGAGGGTTATTTGGACTGGGTTGGGGCGTTGGGCCTGGCTTTTAGACTGAATTTGGCCCAGCTCGGATCTTCATGATGTATTATATGTGTATGTGTATATATATATATATATATGTATATATATACATATATATATATATATACACACATATGTATATATACTAACCTATAACACCGCTATTTTTTACTACAATTAACGCACATAATTACATATCACCAAAAATGTAAATCACGTGACTTCGATATCAAACACTAAAAATGCAAAACTTAGCATATATTTTTTGTATTTTTAATTTAAATAAATAAACGTGCACACAAAAGATAAAATAACACAAAATCACAAAAATCATACCCAACACGAAACTATTTTTATTTTTTGAATTTTCTGGGAGTACTTCTCAAGTAAGGCAAAAATCACGTGCTCACAGCTGCCCCTCTCTGTTCTAATTCGGTAGAGGAAAGCGGTAGAATGTAACAGAAATCTTCGGCATGGGTCCAAGTTCGAAAGAAGAGACGAAGCATCAGAAGGAACGCCAAGTCAGACAAGATGGCAAGGAGCGCGACAAGATCAAGTTAAAAAGGATAGATAAGAACTTGTAGTACTATAACTTAGTCTAGCTTCTTGTTTTTGTTGCTTAGCGCAGTGTAACAAGGAAATCAGCTAAGCAGTGGTAACAGCAGTAACAGCAGCAACAGCAGTAACAGCGAGATCGCAACAGGCATGGTAGTCCCAGCTACCAGAACTCCCCGAACTACATTGACCTGATTCCCTTTTAGCCAGGGATATGTAGGAGACCTTTGAAGCAAGGTTCGGTCAAAACTTTTCCAAAATGCTTCATACGGAGTGTTCGGATAGGCAAAAATCGCTTATATCCGCTCATTTATCTTTGCACGAAAACTCGGCGTGTTTACGCGCAAAGAGGGGCAGCTGTGAGCACGTGATTTTTGCCTTACTTGAGAAGTACTCCCAGAAAATTCAAAAATAAAAATAGTTTCGTGTTGGGTATGATTTTTGTGATTTTGTGTTATTTTATCTTTTGTGTGCACGTTTATTTATTTAAATTAAAAAAAAAAAAAAAAATATATGCTAAGTCTTGCATTTTTAGTGTTTGATATCGAAGTCATGTGATTTACATTTTTTTGGTGATATATAATTGTGTGGGATAATTGTATGCATACATATACATGCACATATATATGTGTAGTAATGAGATCCGGTCTGGGCCAAAACTTAGTCTAAAAGCCAGGCCCAAATGAATTGCTTCTGATCCGGCCCAAATATCCGTCCAGCTTCAGCCTATGTAACGCTTGATCTGGACCGTTGGATTTTATTATCCAACGGCCCAGATTAATCCGTTAATTCCAAAATTCATTCAGCCTATGACTTAACCAAACGACACCGTTTGGTTTAAGTGAGAAGATCCTGATCGTTGATCAAGTTTGATCCAACGATCAGGATTTAACTACTCAAAACATATATAAGCTCATTTCCATACCCCGCCCCCCCCCCCCAAGCCAGACCCCCCTCTCCCTTCATCTCCCTCAGAAGCTCTCAAAGCCCGGTGTAACGCCACCCTCCTCCGCCGCACTCCGCCTGCCGGAAATCGCCTCACGGCGGTTCCGGTAGGCCAATCACCACCAAACCAACGCCAAAACCTTTCCCTCACCTCCCCCATCACGAACCCAGCCTCCACTAACCTCGAATCATGCCGGAGCTCCTCGAATCTTCATTTGAAGATTCGAGTCAAGCTCGAACCAATGCCAAATCACCCCAAACTCACCCCAAACCCTCACATGGCCTCCCTCGTACCCCCGCCGGCATTGGTTTGCTTCGAATCTAACCAGAAATACAAAAGCCCCAAATCCCACCCTCAAGAACCCTAGAAAATCAAATGTTAAAATTCGTCCAATGAATCAAGATTTGGGGTCTAATGGGCCTTAATCGAAGTGTTTTTATTCAAGAACACTTCGACTAAGGTTCGTTCGATCTCAAAGCGAGCAAAGTCTGAGGCGAGCTCGGGTCCGTCGAGTATAAAGCTTTGGAGCCTTTCCCGTTGGTGCGGCTGTCATTGGTAATCAAGGTCTAATTAATGGTTTAGTTTAGTTTGCTTAACATGTTCTTCTTCTTCTATTCATCCTTTAAATTATGCTGGCCATCTTCAATGGACCTCTTTATTTGGTCGTTTCCTTCTATGTTTAGTGTTAAAATGAATCGTATATTCAGTTCGATTAAGGTCGTCAAGCATTTAATTCGTATTCGATTTGGTTCCTTGAATCTGCTTGAAGCATATTGAATCTGTAGGTCACTCATTTGTTATCCATTGTGTATGTTTATCGTCAACTAATCAATGGGGTCGAATAGTTTCGTATGTCTTGTTTATTAGCAGTGATTGAATAGCCGTTAGGAGTTAAATTGGTTGTTTGATTGATTGGTCATTATGAAATAGGAATTGAATTGGTTTGATTGGTTTGAATTAAAATAGGACTATGAATTGTACTCCTGGTAGTTTCTGCAAAGCATTAAGCTGATAGGCCTGTTATTAACTAAGTAAAGTAATAGATTAATGAGGGCTGATGACTGTGCAAAGCACTGGCAGTTAAGTAGGAATCACATGGGCACAATATCACTAAGGGAGGGCACACCTGAATGCTAATGTCATGACTGCCAGTGCATTGGTTGATAAAATAATGGTATAAGGCACTTATAGTGGGCTGGCAGAGCATGGGCTAGGCAAAGGGATGGGTCTGCCCAGGGGAATATACTGGGCTGGCAGGCAGAGTGTGGGCAGGATGGGTCTGTTGATTAGTGTATTTTAGAATTCCTGATTCTTTTGGCTTTGGGGGGGGAGTTCATTTTTAACTATAAGTATAAGAGACATAGAGCAAGGGGGAGGGACAGAGATAGATTGGAGAGTACTTGGAGATACGCAAAAAGAGTTTGAGACAGTGAACTAGAGAGAAAAGAACACTGGATACATAGGAAGGGTTCACTATATACACATTTTTAGGGCTATACACACAGTGAGGACTGAGAACACACATATACAAGGCTATAGATAGAGAAAGTAAGAAGCCTAGACCAAGTGACTGTTTCATTGGCCTTTTGTCACTGTTTTCGTGTGTTTTTTAGTTGGGAGTGGCTGGGTAGTTGGTCATTTGGTCGCTTGTTGTTCCTGAGTTGGTATTACTGTTCTCCTGCTTCTGCTACTGCTGTGATTGAGTCTGTTGTTGGCTTGGGTTGTCGTGTGGCTTTTGTTGGTCCATTATTTGTGGTCGATTCTGCCGGGTCTCTTAGTGCTTCTGCTACTGCTTGAGTTTATGCCCGGGTGTTGATTTGTTGCTGTTGTTGTTTTGGCTCCTGTTTTCCCCTGCTATTGGCTGCTGATACACTGCTGTTGTTACCCTACTGCATAGCTGATCTCTTGGTTCTTTAATTGCCAGGTACACATTCTAGAGACTGTTTTCCATACAGCATATCCAGTTGAAATAAAATGAGACCCCAACCTCACTGGAGGCTGTAGTAACTGCCATGTTTCCCTTTATAATTGATTGTATCAGTTTAGTCGTAATCAGGGCTACTGTTTTCTTTAAATGATTTGGATTTGTTGAATCCTTAATTAGTAATGGTGTATTAGAATGGGAGACAGTGAGTATATTTGTTTGAATCTATAGATATATCTTCTTACATCTTGAAACATGTATGAGCTATAGGAATATCTTCTTGCATTATGATAATGAAAAACAGGGATTCAATTGTTAAGGAAGATAATTTATGGCCTATGCAAACCTCATGAGCTAACGGCAGTTATAGACAAAGACTTTAGAAATGGTCCAGTAGATTTTGTTCACTGTTTGGTGAACTGCTATTATGTTGGCTCGAAATGTTGAAAAATGCAAAATCCTGTTAAGCTTTTAGTATACAAATCTGGTCACTACTAGCTTCAATTTGCAATACTTAAGAGTGACTAATGATTACACAAAATTTGGTTAGTTTTTTTTAGTAGGTTATTAAGGGAGATAATTCACAGCTAGGTTTTTTTTTGAAATACAAATAGTAATCCATGAATTAGACCATGAAGAGTTTGGTATGTGATAGGCTCAACCAGTTAGAGCAGAAGTAATTTTGGGCTTCGCCTTCATTTCGAGACCACAACACCCTCACTGCGTATAAGACAACGGATTAGGTGGAAAAAATAATCAACCAAAAAATGTCAGTTCGATGTATCTAGTTCGGAATTTACTAGGTTACTTGAGCAAATAACATCGCTTTAAATAGCAATCTGAATAAAATTAGTAACTAATGTTAGTGATGAACGTTAGCGTGAAGTTCAAAATGACTTTGGTATTACACCCAGTTAACTCCATCAGTACAACTCATCTAATATGGTCGGTTTAAATTAACTAGAGAATGGTTAGATGGTTCTGATATTTTGTCAAATTCGTACGTTATTTATAGTTTTTTTTTAGTTTTAGTATTATTCCTTTGTAGAACAAGGCATAAAATAATTTCCTCTATGCAAGCTCGAGCGCAATTTCCGTTCACATTGATCTAATAACTAATAAGGGGTCCGAGCTTATAAACATGCAATAAATTAGGACCTTTTTCTCCTTTGTTTTAGAGACGAATTTAATAGAAAAACGTAGACACTTTTAGGATTGTCTTTTTTTAAAAAATGAACGAGACGAGCCTCGCCAAAAAATACACA
Source organism: Nicotiana noctiflora (assembly GCA_032618575.1). NCBI lineage: Eukaryota > Viridiplantae > Streptophyta > Magnoliopsida > Solanales > Solanaceae > Nicotiana > Nicotiana noctiflora. The sequence goes on along the minus strand of JASVEL010012095.1, from coordinate 74,131 downwards.
ATTGTGGGGCCCTCGAATAATAGTCATGGAAACTTAGATTCGGAAGGACCGTCTAGTGAATTTCACGGTTTTTTCCCAAAGTTAAATAGACGATAGACTCTTTGGGCACGATTTGAAATAAAAGTTACCTTCCTGAATACGGGTGTGCATTTATGCAACCCAAATCTCACTCTCGGCGAAACTGAAATACATTAGAGTCGCAGGCGTACTGGTTACGGTGCGGCCCGAAATGTGTTTTCGTAACGTCGCAATTCTTCTAAAAAATAAGAGCGAAGCATTAAAAGCACATAGTTAAAATATATAAAAGAATCGGATAGAAACAAAAATTGCAATTGAGCGACCGTGCTAAAACCACGGAATCCGGGAGTGCCTAACACCTTCTCCCGGGTTAACAGAATTCCTTATCCAGATTTCTAGTTTCGCGGACTGTATTACAGAGTCATAAATTTCCTCGGTTCGGGATTAAACCGGTGACTTGGAACACCATTATTTTTCCAAGTGGCGACTCGAGAATCTCTTTGAAAATCCTTCCTAGCAAGGAGTTGTTTTGGCAGTATATTATTTGCGGTGAGAGGGGTAAGATCTTTCCCATTCTCCCCTTTATTATCACCGGATGGAGACGGTGTGTCGGTTGATTTATTACTGCGATCTCCTGAAGTGTTACCACGTTATTGTCATAATTTTCGAGTAAGGAACGATGTATTATACAACCACGAATGTATTTTCACGTGAAGAGGAAGCGCTTTCTTGAAATAGTTGGAAAACTTTTTACAAATGATCTAAAGTTAGGTTAAAATTGAACCCATTCCCTATTTATAGGGTTGGGTAACGTTGAAATCGAAGAGGCAAAACCCTAAAAGGCACGGGAAACCAAGCATCAGAACACCTTTTGTATTTCCTCGGGAACACGCGTAATGATAACGCCTACATACAGTGACGTTACTTCAGAAAAGGGTTTGCGCGCCAATATATCAACAGATTCAAATGGTCACCCCTTTATGTCGTCATCTCCGAACATGGTCAAAATTTTCCCAACACATGGTTCGCGGATCCGTCCATTGGCGACGTACTTTGTTACGTCACCAACGAACGGAGGGACTAACTGTATAGAGTCAAATTCTGCCCCTTGCTGTCGCAGCGATCCATGACTATACAATGATCGTAGTAAGAGTATGCCCCCAGAACGTCGAAGCGAAAGGGCGTTCATAAGTCTCGTCGTCCCCTCGAGGATGTGTGACCTATCTCTATATTATTTTATTATTTTGAGGAGGTCCTCCTATTATATAAAGGAGGATTCCAATGTTGTAAAGGATCGAATCTTTTTCTAATACAAACTCTCTCTCTCTATTTCTCTCTCTACCTTTTTACTCTCTAAAACACTCAATACATCAAAAGCGATAAAAAATATTATACACATCTCTAGATCTTTTTATTTTCAATTACTAATTACCTTCGATCTGTTTTTTCGATTGTATTTACTTGTAAAGTATTTATTAACTTTCGAGTCAAACACCTTTATTTCTCGATTAAAGATCAAAATAATAATTCTGAAAGTTAGTATGAGAAGAATGGGAAAATAAGGGGTTACTTATACAGAGGTGGAGAGTGGAGAAACAACTAAAAAAATGTAAAAAATCTAGAAAAATTATACTATATGATTAATGCAATAGCATGCTTTCACCTTAATAAAATATGTTTTCTTTGATGTGTAAAGAAAGAAGGAGATTTGGGTGCCCTGCTGATCATGATTGATAATTTGATACTTCATTTGCTTTCTAACGGCACTGTTCATTTTTTCGATGTTTTAACGTTGATCTTAACGGAAATAGCTAGAATATTAAGTAAGTAGTATTATTTTGATGTTATTATTTAAGATTACTTGTAAACCAAATAGGAGATAATTATGATTAAAGACCATTATTTTGATGTTAATTATGATTAAAGACCATTAGTGATAGTATTGCAAACCAAATAGGAGTATTGTACCAATAGTCCCAGGGTCCATTGGGCTAAGAAATGTCCAAAGGATCATTGTCTAAGAAATGTTAAATGAAGGAATAAGCTCAACCTATATTTCATTAATCTGGTGATAAATTAACGAAACTACCTATTTTAGTTAAGCGTAAATATTATACTTACAACATAGTTATAGTTTTGCTATGTTTAATGTACATAGATAGACATTCTGATTATGAAAAAACACTTAGGTTACAATGATATTTATTTTGCAAATTTATGATAAATATCATAAAAGGCATACTTTTTTGACATTCTAAACAATATATTATATCACAAAAAAGCGTGTCTAGAATAATGTGAATTTTAATTCTAATATTATATTATAAGTCGGTAATTAGTGATACTTACAAGTAATCGAGGCAATTTCTCTACATTTGTTTAACTGTAAGTTTATATTTCGATTGCTCAATTTATTGCTTGATTTCCCTTTTTATTTTCTTCTCAAGTAAGGTTTTTAATCGATTTTGTCAGTATATTAATATGACTTTCTCGCTGGCGATTAGTCTTTTCAGGCGTTAGCTTCTTTTCAGTCTCTAATGCCTTAAGCTTACAAAATTTATACTTTTTAAAAATCTTTGGATACTTTTATTCAGCGTTTTCATATCTATGTAAAATACTGGTTTCGACTGTTGTAAAGTTTGTTTCTTTATTTATTTTTTGCTTTTTCATCAAACTTAATTTTATTTTTTATAAATAATTAGATCAATTTCCTTTGGTTTTTACTTTTGAGTTATAAGTCATAAATTAATGTAGAGTGATGAATGTTATTACCTTTTTCCCAACAAAATTCAAATAATTGATTGTCAATTCCAGTGTAAAAATACTCGTTGGTGTCAATTTCTTGCTACACCAACTGACTTGACAGCTAAATTTTCAGTTATTCGACAATCATCATCACTGCTCTTGAGTCAAAAATATTTGGTGCAAATTAATAACTTAACAAAGAGAACTTTTCCTTCCTGTCGCATTAAGAATTGAGACTTTTAAGTCCAGCATAGGATCCTCATAAAAGCCAAAGACAGTGCTAACATTACATAGTTTGCTCTAATATAATAATGAGCGTTGTAATAACTTTCTTAATTTATATTTTATTTTTTATCTTAAATTTATTTTTATGTATATTAATTTTTCTTGATGTTTGTTTTACTTTTAAGTTTTGATAATATATTATACTTGGAATGAGTTTACATGATCGTAAGTAGCGCGAGCAAGTTAACTAGTTTCTATATATATGTATAGTAAAGATGTAGTGGCGGATCTATGTAGAAAATTTGGGTGCTTAAGCACCCATTAACCTTAACTTGTGGTAGGTATAATTCCATAGAAAATTTAACGAAATAGATATAAATTATCAAAAAGCACCCACACTACAAAACTGTTGGTGGGTGCTTTGGTGAAGAAGGAGTCTTGGAAGATTAGTAAAGTTTAAAGGTAGGAGTTCGATTCTCAGCAACAATATTTTTTTAAATTTTTGAGCACCCAGGAACCTAATATGCTAGATCCGCTACTGAGGATGGATATGATCTGCCGACGTTCTCGGGAAATTTTCGACAGTGAAATTCATGATATTTGATTAAGTATCAAATAAATATCAGCAGTTCATTTTGTGACATTTATATAACTTAAAACTGCATTTAAAAAATATCTTCAGAACCTAACTTTCTTGTTCATCCTTTTGAGATGTGGTGGTATCACTGCACCCTTGAATTATAAAAACTCATGCATATAATAATTAATTAATATAGTCCGAACAAACAGGTAGTGACCTACATATAAGGGCACACAAGCCTGAATGAATTATCAAAGAAGCAAAATTCTAATCAATCTACACATTCACTATATATAAAACTCAGCAAACTTGTGTCTGCGGTTTCAACTTTAAGAGATAATGTCTCTGCATAGAAAATTTTCAATTCTTAGTGTTCATGTTGCGGTTGACATTATCTTTGATAGCCTCTTTGGATTCTTCAGCCTTTCCCATCACTGTTTCTTTCATCTTCTGTGTGGTGTCCTTAACAGATCCCCATGCCTCTTGTGCTGTTTCTTTAGCTTTTCCAGCCATGTCTTGTGCTGCATCCGCCACCTTTTCTCCCATTACCTTCGACTTCCTCATAGCCTTTCATATCAAATTAATGTTTAGCAGAATAATAAAAGGATTATATAGACATTATTATTACTCCTTCCATTTCAGTTTATGTGAACGTATTTTTTTTTTGGAAACTATTTAGCTTAAACTTACAATTTTACCATTAATGAGAAGTTTTTATAACAAAACAAATACTATGAACGCCTTTTTGACTTGTTTAGGATCAGAAATTTCAAAAATGTTATTTTTTCTTAAACTTCGTGTCTAATCAAATATGTTCGCATAAATTTGAGCAGAAGGAATATTAATTAATTACCTCATCAGCAGCATTGGCAGTCTCGTTTTTGGCTTCTTGGCCGGCCCTTTTAGCCGCATCAGCGCCTTGTTTCGCTGCATCAGCTCCTTTTCCAGCTGCGTTACGAGCCTCTTCTTTAATTGCCATCGCTAGGTGGCGTTTACCTACCTGTTACCCACATTTCAATCCAATTACAAATTGATCTTATATAAAAATTTATTTATACAATAAGTGTATATATAACGTAAATTAGTATACATAAACACTAATTGATCACCTGGAAAGGTCTGGTTGGTGCACCAAGAAAAACTCTAGAGCTCAAAGGAGTATGACCAATAATAGCTCTGGCATTTTGGAGCTTCGTAAGAGTAGGTGTTAGAGCCATGCTTGCCATTTCTTTCTAATTTGTGTTTGTTTTTTCTTCAATTTGATTTCGATATTATTTTTATTCTACACTACAGTTGGTAGATGTATATATAGGGGAGGATGGTGAGCAAGGATAAAACGCACAAATAGAGAAATAGTGGAGAAGAGTGCTGACCCATTATTTGAGGTTAATTTCCTGTCTATTTCCCGAATTTTAAGTTGCCAATCAATAAAAACTAATTACAAAGAGAATTGTATGGATCGCTTCCTTCCTCTCACTGCCACTAATTGTTTTTCCTGTCTGCAAAAACAAACAGAGGGATAATCAATAATAAATGTAAATTTTCAAATTAATTTATATATTTTGCTGATCAATTGGGCGGTTCATCACTTTTTTTAATTTTTTATTTTTTCTTGCAAGCCATCATCACTTATTTAGAAGTGTAATTATATTGCGGGAATTGAACTAAACATTTTTGAACCATTTAATAAGAGTATAAAAATGATGCTTATATTAATAATAAAAATTAACAATAATATAAAGCAAATCAGTGTTTGAACAGAATTCAGCCCAAGCTTAAATACCCTCGAATTAGTTTGGGCAAAAACAATTAAAATGTAACAAGCTGATGAACAAGAAAATGACATATAGAAAAGGCGTTACATTGCTTTGATATCTAAGAGTTAGGTCTTTACAAAATGGTCAGAACTCACTTTATATAGTAGATGAAGCTTATATATGGTACAATTCTAATTACGGAAGTAAATCTCATGATTCGCCTAAATAATCACCCTTGATTTGATCTGTTCTAGGATTACAAGGAGCAGGGAAGGCTCAAATTGGACGCAATGATAATCACTGATATTAAAACTTGCGCGCTACAATTAAAACTGTGACCTCTTGATTGCAATCCATTCCAATTATTGATTAATATATGATTTTTTTTTAATTCCTATTGTACTGTAGGAAAAAATTGATTGCAACCGAACAAGCACCATGCCAATGGGCAATGTTTTCTCCCTGACTTAATAGATTACCATAGATCTCCTTTTAATATGGATTATATTGTGACACAAACTAATATATAGAAATATTAAGCAGATTTGCAAAGAGACGACAGTTTAAATAATTTAGATTATTAAAAGGGCATTTAGGTTAATCAATTTCTTATCTTTATAATAATATAGATAGATACTTCTCTACTAATAATAACAGTAAAAAGAAGCTCTCGAAAATAGAAAAATTAGTATCAAGCTATCAACAGTACTGTTAATAGATACTCTGTTGCTGTGATATTAATTGCGGTCATTTTCGACCTTTTGAAAATGACATTAGTAGTAGCTATTAGTGACCCTTTTTATGCGATATAAACATTAATTCTAAGAAAAAAAGTTAACCTAGAGGAATTCTCTATTTCATTAAAAAAGAAAATTTTTAAGGGGAATATTGTTTTCCTAGCTAATTCCAATAAGGTTAAAGGAGGTGACCATCCTTCGCTGCTGCCTCTGTGGGTTGTTCACTAGGTTTTTGTTTGTCTTCTAGTACACTGCTATGATGGTAAGCAACCCCCACTTCCAACCGAGAGGTTGTGAGTTCGAGTCTACCCAAGAGCAAGGTGGGAAGTTCTTGGAGGGAAGGATGCCCGGGGTCTATTTGGAAACAACCTCTCTACCCTAGGGTAGAGAGAAAATCAACAAACAAAACAAAACAAACCAATGTTAGTAAATCCGGGATAAATCAAATAAATAATTATCTAAACATAAAACCAAAAGTAGAATGACATGCGATAATACCAATCGGTTACTACCATAAGAGGCACAATACAATACATTAATTAACTATAGAGATCGCTACCGAACCCCAATCAGCCCCTAACAGAAGTACTACGAATTCTAGAAGGCCCTACCCTACAACCCTAATACTAGACCTCCAAACTTTCCTATCAAGGGTCATGTCCTCGGAAATCCCCATTCTAGCCATATCCTGCCTAATCACCTCACCCCAATACCTCTTAGGCCTCCCTCTGCCTCGACTCGCGCCAACCACCGCCAGTCGCTCACAACTCCTCACCGGTGCATCAGGGCTTCTCCTCCGCACATGCCCAAACCACCCGAGTCTCGTTTCTCGCATCTTCTCATCCACTGGGGCCACCCCCACCTTCTCCCGAATAACTTCATTCTTAATCTTATCTAATCTGGTGAGCCCGCACATCCACCCGAGCATCCTCGTCTCCGCAACTCTCGTTCTCTGGACATGAGGAGTTCTTCGCAGAGCCGACGCTCACCGGCCATACAACATGGCGGGTCTAACCACCGCTCTATAAAACTTCCCGTTGAGTTTCTGTGGAACTTTCTTGTCACACAAGACTCCTGATGCAAGCCTCCACTTCGACCACCCCGCCGCTGTACGGTGAGTGACATCCCCGTCAATCTCTCCGGTCCGCTCGGATCACCTAATCCAAGATATCCGAGACCGTCCTCTTGACTATGACACGAGATCCGACTTCACGTCCCGGCCTACTTCGCTCGACTCGGCGCTGGACTTGCACGCTCTCAGATATTCCGTCTGGAGCACTCGCTAGTTTAAAACCCTTGGACTCGAGGGTCCGTCTCCAGACCTCCAGACCTCCAACCTCTCGACCCTCGTCTCGTCTATCAAGACTATGTCGTCGGCAAAGAGCATACACCATGGCACATCCCCTCGAATATGGCGAGTTAGAGCATCCATTACTAAGGCAAATAAGAGAGGGCTTAGCGCAGATCCTTGATGTAGCCCCATAACCACCGGAAAATGGTCCGAGTCGCCACCCACCGTCCTAACCCTAGTCTTGGCTCCATCGTACATGTCTTTGATCACTCTGATGTAGGCTTCTGGCACGCTCTTTAATTGCGGTCATTTTCGACCTTTTGAAAATGACAGTCGTAGTAGCTATTAGTGACCCTTTTTATGCGATATAAACATTAATTCTAAGAAAAAAAGTTAACCTAGAGGAATTCTCTATTTCATTAAAAAAGAAAATTTTTAAGGGGAATATTGTTTTCCTAGCTAATTCCAAGAAGGTTAAAGGAGTTGACCAGAATTTACTATTACAGACGACACTACTTGGGTACATCTTTATATTTTGGAAACAAAGGAGTTCGAATTCAAAATGATAAGTTTTTTTTTTTATCTATTGAAAATTCAAGGAGCGTATATCTTTTTGGTCATTGACTTTAATATTAACCGAGGTTCCTCATTCAACTATTCAATTATAGGCGAAAGGCGGAATGGCTGTTTAAATTTTCTCAACTAAATATATTGAAAATCCTTTAACCAATTGTTCAATTCAATCCTAAATTAGGTGTTCGAAATGAATTCAACAATAGAAGACGTATAATAATTACACCAAAACTAAGCGGTATTTCAACCATATGTGGAAAAGGCAAAGGCAAGCATTGGAATGATGAGTATAACTTATAAGTAAATGTGGTCATTTGTTTTATGCCCTTGACGCCCCTTTCTAATTTGTAGGGAAAGCCATTACTGTTGAAGCATTAACAATTCGAGAGGCACTAGAAAAGCATGTTACATAATGGTTGTTTAAGATTCACTACTAGAAATCTCATAAATACCGACAAAAAAAAACATCAATTTTGGTCGCTTATCATCAAATACCGATTAAAATGCGACCAAATATGCTTAGATTGTATTTTGATGGTCGTTTTAATATACCGATTAAAGTTGGTTGAAAATTAGCGACCAACGTTGGTCGGTAAATTAAATTCAAAAAATTAAAAAAATTGCAAAAAAAAAAATGAAACTTATCAAAGTTGGTCGGTATTTTATTTATGTAATCAAAAAATTCACCGTCTGGGAATCGAACTGGGGTGTGAATTGTGGCAAGATAATATTCTACTACTAGACTATTGGTGTATTTTATTTTAAAATGATCTTTTTTATTTATTTATACTCTTTAATTATATTTTCGCACGAAAATAACCGATCAAAGTTGGTCAATTTTATTAAAAAATAAAATTACTGACCAAAATTGGTTGGTGTTTTAAAATGACCGGCCGAATTTACCGACAAAAATTGGTCGATCTTTTAATATTAAATTTTATTTATTTTAATTGCAAAAAATGATAAAAGTTGGTAGGTTTCTTAAAAATCGAAATATTTTGAAAAATCGAGTCGGTTTTTTTACCGATCAAAGTTGATCGGTTTTTCCTGCTTGATTTTTTGCAGAATTTCTAATAGTGGTTCATATACTTTTGGATGCAAAGAATGTGGTACAAAAATTACAGAAATAAATACCATTTGTGAAGATATACAGAAATAGAAATCTCCGGTATCTTGGGAAATAGATACCATTTGCGAAGATATATATAGAGGTTGATGAGCTCTTTTGAAGATATCAACATGCTATACACATGCACTTGAAATGTGCTAGCTCTTAATCCAGCAAAATTCTCGATTTGGCTTTTATATATGGTTTTATGGGATTCTGTGGGTTATAAATGATGCAATAGTGTCTTTTGAACATTTGAGACATATTATGCAGTAATCTATTGCAGTTTTTTTCCGGAAGAAAAAAAAACGAAAACGAGGAGTAAAACAAATTCATAAATGGAAACAACAACGTTAACAGTCGATTCCAAAGAACTTCTTTCAAATGAAAAATGTTAATTAAACCAGGAATCAAGATTTCTAAACTTTAAACTAGACGATTAACCATTGTGGCAGCAGCAGCAAGCATAGCCAGTCTCCTAGCCCTTGACAAAGTTCCTCGGCGGGTGTGGGTTGTGATAAGGATTTTCATGATAGCCTTGGTACACAACCTGAAAATGGGGCAACATCATGTCGGGGGTTCGGCATGACGGAATATGCAGGGTTGACAAACGCTCCTTGAACGGAGGCAAGGCGCATTTCACATGAACGTACGGGTTGGCATAACAATGGAAAAGCAAAGCCATGTCAAAGTACGGGCAAAGACATGGCAAGACAAGGTAAGGAAATGTGGAACTAGCCATTACAATTGACGTGGACAAATTTGATCAAGTTGAAGGCAATTTGACATAAGGGGGCAGCAGTGGCAGTGGGGGTGTGAGGCTAAGTCAGTGGACGACAAGATGTGACCATGACATTGGGGAGGAGCAGTATCAAAGGGCAATGCTAGCCTTGGGTATGCAAAACAGGTACATGCAGTGCACAAGCAGTAGTTACAAAAAGTGTGCTAGGTACATAACAAATACTTGGAGGTTACAACCACATCCAAAACATGACTGATCATAGGATAATGTGTTGGCACATTTTTTGTCTAATATCTTAGCATGTTTGCCCATCAGTTGGGGCTTGTCCATTGATTGTCTTCGATGCTGCCAAGTTTAATTGGGCAGCCTACACTTTAAATAATTTCATAGGCTGCCTCAAATGGGCAAAACTTAGCTTGTGGTATATGTGTCAGCCAAATTTTATCTAAGTGTATTTCTAAGAGTGAGAAATCATTTTGGGGGAAGGAACTAGGGAGTTCTTTATTCTTGGTCATGGGGTTGGCTTATTGTGTTCTTGTATTCAAATATTAATACGAGTTGGGAAGAGATTTCTGTAAATTCGTCTGTACCTTTACTTTTCTTGCTGCCTAAATTTATTTTAAGTCCCAAAAGTCTTAGAATAATTCTAAGTGATGGAAATGTTGAAGTCAAGGGTGGGCTTAACTTTCGCAGGGATGAACCTCTGGTAGAATAGTGACATAAATTACCCTTGTGACAACTGATATCATAGCGTGGCTAGATCGTGGCAAAGACACAATGTTCATTGGTTGAATTTCATGAAAGATGACAGGTGGCAACGCTGAGGCAAAAATTTGTTGTATTGGAGGCACTCGTCAGAACTGTTGATGGTGATCAATCTTTGACTATTGTGATTCGTCTCGCCTATTTTGAGGCAAAGATGAACAGGTTGAGCCAAGAGTGCACAGATCTGAAAGCGGAAAATGTATTGCTGCGTCGCGCTGTTGGCAATGATGAAGCATTGCGTGGGGGCAGATCGTACCAAGATCAAAATTCCTGAGCCTAAAAAGTTTAATGGCGCAAGGAGTGCCAAGAACTCAAATTTTTTTTGTGGGATATGGAGCAGTACTTTTAGGCTGCCCATATACGAGATAAATATAAGTTCAATATTACAACTACGTTCTTGGTGACTGATACAAAGTTTTGGTGGCGGACGTGCGTGGCAGATGATGTAAGTGCTAGTAGGCTAAAAATTGACTCTCAGGAAGGACTGAAAAGGAAATAAAGGATCAATTCTTTCCTAGAAATGCGGGTTAGATTGCTAGAGATCATTTAAAGAAGTTGAAACAAACTAGAACGGCTAGGGATTATGTCAAAGATTCAGTTCTTCGATGATGGATATAAGAACCATTTGTGGGAAACACAAGCTACACAATTTTCTTTACGGGTTGCAGTTGTGGGTGCAGATAGAATTGTGAAGGCAGAATGTGAAAGACCTTCCTAGTGCCATTGTAGCTGCGGATGCGTTGGGTGATTTTCAACTGGGACAATATGGTTCCTATTTGCCTACTACTTCAAATTCCAAAAATGGAAACAAGGACAAGGCAAAAGAGTGGAGAAAAACGAAAATAGCAAGGGTAATACTGTTGAGGGAAATGGTAATGGAAAGCAAAAGCAATGTGTTGGACCTTCAACAAACAAGGGACAAAATAGCAGGTTTGATAGCTGTTTCATTTGCAAAGGACCATACATAGCGAGGGACTATCCAAAACCTCAATGTCTTAAAACATTTTTTGCTGAAGAAAAAGGTGAAGATGAGCCGAACGAGGAAGAACATGAGCAAGAGGCGACATATTTAGGGTGTAACAGCCCATACTTTAGACAGAGTTCAATATCGGCAAAACACAGGAGGGTTGCTAGATATATAAGTTGAAAAGCCTTAAACCTTAGTGACGCATTTTTAACACGTGAGGGCCTAGGTTTAGAGCGGATAATATCACTAGTCGGCTGAATTGTTACACATGGTATCAGAGCGACTATTGTGTCAGCCTTGCCTTGCCGATGATGGGTTAGAGTTTAAGGGGGTGTATGTAACACCCAAGATCCATGGCTCATATTTTGGGAATTGAATGGTGAAAGATGGGGGGAACACTAACCCTTACTTGGTCGTATGGAGTCGACGATAATGGGGCTATGGAGGTTTGCCGATGTATGTTTCTGCAACTTTTACCTTGTTTAAGGGACGATAATGGGGGTAGGGTTATTTAGAGGCGGGTTATATGTTATGGGTCGGGTTACGAGTTGGGTTAATTGGTTGGGGTATACAAAATATATACACTAAAGATACATAAGTTATGGGTCGGGTTATGAGTGTGATTATACATCCACGATACAAAATATATTTGGGGTATACAAATATATACACTAGAGATACATAAGCACACTCGAGATATGCTCAATATACACCAAGGATACACTGTCGAACTTAGGATACAATATTTATACATTGCAAAAAAAGGATTGCTCTATTATGTCAGGCAGAGATCGAACCTACAACCTTCAGCTTAGAAAACAAGTGCTCTATCCACTGAGCTACATGCGCTTGTGTTCTCATACTAATTCCTTTCGGCTATGATATGCAATACATTTTGGCCGAAGGGCCATTTTTTGTAAGTAGGACAAAACATGGGCTATTAAACTTTTGAGGGGCTATAGAGGATAGTTTCCTCATAATATAACGGTAGGATCGTGGATGGGCCAAACTTTTAACGAGGGGTGTATTTGGCCCTTTTCGCAAAGTATAGGGGAATATTTGGACATTTTCCGTTTATTCAATGAAGTAGTTTATGTGTGGACCCCACGGTTCTTTCCCTTCCCATTAACAAAGAAAAAAACGTCTTTTTAGTTATCAAAGTACATAAAAAACATTTGTCTCTTCCATGGAGGAGGTATAGAGGAGGAAGCTTGAAAGATAATAAAACAATTACGCGTGCTAGTAATCTAGAGAAGTTATTTTGTTTCTTCCTTTATGCTATTTTTCCCTCATTTACTGTTCGAAATGCTGTCTCGCTTTGTTTATGTCCTGAGATTCAAGTCCATTTATGTTTTATCTTCTTTCCTTGAATAAGCCACTATATGAGACAAACAGATTTGTTAATATTCCATAGAATCAAATTATAGGAAAGTGTCTCAGATGCACATGCTCATTGTAAATAGTCCATAAAGAAAGAGACAATAAAGAGCTATAAAACATAGTTAAATAGTGCCCCAATTAGGGACGGAGCTTGGTGGGCGAAAGGTCTTCAGACAAAGCTCTTGGTCAGAAAATTATACTGTACGTGTATATATATCAAATAAAATATTTGTTCATCAATACATATTAGATGGTAAATACCCTTAGCTTCTTCATATATTTCTTTATTTTATATTTTAAATTTCCTTATAAAAATATTGCTTTTTCCACTAGTTATGCATTTTAACAAGAAAAGGAACTCCTTGATTTTGCCTTATTCTTGTAGTTTAACTTATAATTAATAGTACTATGTTAGTAGTATCCTCCACATATATTGGATTGTGACGACCCAAAGGGTCATCACTTATTTTCTTATTTATTCTGTACTTCGGAGGCCTTGAAAATCTTATTTAAGATTACCTCAATTTGTGTGCGTAGTCCGGACGCGTAGCCGGAAAGCTTAAATATGAATTCTGTGCGAAAAATACTAAATTTTGATATTAAAATGAATAAATTTGACTTTGACCAATATTTTAGGTAAACGGGCCCGAATCCATGATTTGACGGTCCCAGAGGGTCCGTAGGAAAATATGGGACTTGGGCGTATGTACGGAATCGAATTCCGAGGTCCCAAGCCTGAGAAATGAATTTTTGTGAGAAATTATTTTCTGAAAATAATTAATGAAATTGAAAATAAAATTTGATTAGAAGACTATGGTATCGGGCCGGTATTTTGGTTCTGATGCCCGGTACAAGTTTTATATATGATTTAAGCACTTTCTGTAAAGTTTGGTTGAAAACGGACGTCGTTTGACGTGTTTCGGACTTAAAATGAAAATTTGATGTTTTATGAAAATTTGGAATAAATCACGAATTTTGAGGCTTAATTCGATGTTTGTGATGCTATTTTGGCGATGTAATCGCGCGAATAAGTCCGTATAATATTTTTGCGATTGTGTGCATATTTGATTTGGAGCCCCGAAGGATCGAGGGAGATTTGGATAGGTGTTAGAGTGCATTTTTGAACTTAGAGAAAATCTGGCATTTCAGTTCTGCAATTTTCGCATTTGCGAAATTGTGCTGAGTTCGCAAATGCGACCAAATGGTTCGCAAATGTGAAGCCCCCGTTTTGGCCAGTGTTCGCAAATAGGAACAAAATCTTGCAATTCCTATAAATGATCAGGGTTCGCAGTTCGCAATTCCCATATCTGCATCATGTATATTTTTACACTTAGTCGAATTTTGGACCATTTTTCACCCCACTCTCAAATCACAACTCCTTAGATATTTTTTCAAGAACAAGACTTCTTTCAAATTATTTGTAAGCTGATTTTTACTCATTTTTTTTCAATCATTAACATCATTTAACATATTTTCAACTTAAAATCAAAGATTTTCATGGGAGAAATTGGGGGTTTTGGGTAGAACCTAGATTTTTCTAAAATTGGGTATTTGGACCTCAATTTGAGGTCCGATTTCTAAACAAATCATATATTTGGGTTCGTGGGGAGATGGGTAATTGTGTTTTGGTTCGAACCTCGGGTTTTGACCACGTGGTTCCGGGGGCAATTTTGGAATTTTTGGAAAAAACTTTGGAAAATTCATTTTTACGCATTCAAATTGATTCATTTAGTGTTTATTAAAGTAATTAAGTGACTTGTGACTAGATTCGAGCGGATTGGAGGTACAATCACGGGGTAAATCTATAGTTGAGGATTGAGTTTAGTTCAAAGCATCGAAGCAAGTATTTGGATTAACCCTAGCATGAGAGATTAGAAGTTGAGTCATAATTGCTACTTGTTTTATGTCGAGTACGACACATAGGCATTGTGACAAGTATCCATGCATTGGTGTCAAGCATGACCATGAGTCTTAAATTGATAATTGTGTATCCTTATTTGATCATATGAAAGTTGTGACTGAATATTGGTATTAATAGTGCCAAGTAGAAGTTGAATAGGATTGGTTATAGCTGACTCTGCCTTGTCGGGATGTTTGACTTTTTGTTATTATTTTCCTTGCCAGAAAGTTATTATTTGATTGTTTTCCTTGTTGAAAAGTTATTGTTTTGATTGTTTTCCTTGCCGGGATTATATTGTGTATTATGTTGGAAGTGAAGGGAGCGGGTGGTACGCTTACCACAAGTGGTATTGAAATAGGAGTGAGTGGTATGCCTGCCACAAGTGATATTGAAAAGGGAGAGGGCGGTATGCCTACCACGAGATATTGAAAATTGGGGTCGAGTTACACGCCTGCAACAAGATGAATCAAATTAGTATGAAAGTTGCCTTATCTCTTTATTTTTGTGCTAGAAGCTAAACTATAGATGTACGCTCTATTATTCCTGATATTTTATTCCTACTTGTTACCCCCGAAGCATGCCTCCTCCCCCAGCTTAAATTGTTTATTCTTGCTTTTCTCCGTTGTACAAATTCTTGCTTTTCTCCGTTGTACAAATATATATATATATATATATATATATATATATATATATATATATATATATATATATATATATATATATATATATATATATATATATATATATATATATGTATATATTTATTTGGAATCTAGTTCTAGCCTCGTCACAACCTTATCGGAATTAGGCCAGACACTTACCATCACATAGGGTCGGTTGTGCTGATACTATACTCTGTGCTCTTTTGTACAGAGGTTCTGGACTGTAGCAGGAGTAGCATGAGAGCTAGCCTTCAGTCCAGCAAGACATCGAGGTAGCCTTACAGACGTCCGTAGGCCCGTCGTCTCCTCTATCCTTTATTTTTGTCTGTTATCTCTTTGTACTCGAGACAAACAGTTATATCTCTTTCAGACATTAATCGTATTTAATACTCTTAGTGGTTCGTGAGTGTTGTAACACCGGTCTTGGGTAGAGGCTTTTGTTAAATTTTTCTCCGCATTTCTAATAAGTTTTTTTTTTTTTAATTTAAGGCTTTCGCTTACTTAATTAATTATGTTTCTTTTATATTATTACCGATAATTGTTAAAGAGGATCTTGTTGTTAATGAAAAAATAATTAAACTCGGCTTGTCTAGCTCCTATTAGTATTCGGGTCGTGGCATAGATTTTCTCGGTTCATTGGTGTTTGACGACATAGAAAACCCACTAGTACACTTTTCACTCTTTGGGGGGATGTGCACAGAGAGCCACTAACGGCTCATAACTTTATTTAAAGCCAGCATTTTAAATGTCTTTAGTTTTTAGCCACTAGTTTAATAAAGTTTAACTGGCCAGACAAAAATATCCTTATGCTCATGTCCTTAACTTCAAGACTTGAGGACTACATGTCCTTAGCTTTTGAACTTGAAACTCTAAGTTGAGGACTTGAGGACTACATGTCCTTAACTTTTGAACTTGGAACTCTAAGTTGAGGACTTCAGGACTACATGTCCTTAACTTTTGAACTTGGAACTCTAAGTTCAAGACTTCAAGGTTACATGTCCTTAACTTTTGAACTTGGAACTCAAACTTCAAGACCAAGCGTCCTTAACTTTTGAACTTGTAAGTCAAAGTTAAGGACCTATTGTCCTTAACTTTTATAACTGTAAGTTAAGTACTGTTTTTCCTTAACTTTTGAACGTGTAACTATAAGTTAAGGACTGTCTGTCCTTAAGTTTTGAACCTAAAACAATAACTTAAGGACTGTCTGTCCTTAAGTTATGAACTTGAAACTATAAGTTAAGGACTGTCTGTCCTTAACTTTTGAACCTGAAACTCAAAGTTAATGACAAAAAGTCATTACTTACGGTTACAGAAAACCAACCACCAAATTATAACATCAAAATCCCCCTTACACTTTTAATTGTATTAATTACAGAAGTAGTTTAAATATTTATTTCGCATGTTTAACAAGTAAATATATACACATATATATAAGCATATTACTTTATATGTAATGTAACTGAATTTGAAAGCAATTGATTCTTGTTAAATTATAAATCCCAAAGAATATATCAAATATGTCTATTAAGTTCCTCCAAGCAGACAAATAAATGGCCTAGTGACAAAGTTCACGGTTTTTGGGTTCTTATGAAATGTAAAATAATAAAGGAAAAAAATACTAAATTTGAAGGGATGCCACGTGCTACAGTGATCAGACAAGTAAAGTATATATTACTATGAACTGAACCATCAATGGACAAGTTGGGGTAGTTATTATAGAAGAAGGGGTTTAGTTGGGGGGGGGGTTAATGGGATTTATAATTAACAAGAATAAGGAGAGAGGAGAAGCTTTGAATTATAGTATTTGGAAACGGCTCCAGTGTTGTGTATGAGCAAAACTCAACTTGTTTTTTAAGCAGAAGGACGGTAGAAGTGAAAGTGAGGAAGGAAGGGTAAAATTATCTTTTCTCTATTAGTAGTGATTATTTTTACTGAGTATTATAATTAGTGGATAAAAATTAAAGACACCTTTAATTAGTGACTACTACACGCTATTTTTACTCACTCTTTGGCATTCTTTGCATTATAATTCCAAGCTTGCTAGAGTACTTAATTATATCAAGATGAGTAAACGAAAGAAACGAAGAGCCAAAAAGATTTGAACGTTTAAAACAAAAAGTACAAAAGCTACCGTACACATCATTGAACTAGGGAAACATCACGTAACATTATATTACACTATGAATGAAACCAAACATGCATGAACAACAAAAACAAAACAGAAAAATGGGGAAAAAGAATTCCTTTTCTCAGACTAGCTAGAAAACTTGACTACATGCATGAAACAAACTCGAACTCATAAAGATAGAAATAAACTAATTATATGAAACTGCTAAATCTTCAAGGAAGTGGAAGGTTCCCTGCACCACCACCAGCACCTCCACCAAAACCACCACCTAGACCCCCCAAACCACCTACACCACCAAGACCTCCAACATTCCCTATTCCACCACCTAGTCCACCTAATGAACCACCCCCAAGTCCTCCACCAATTCCAGCTCCAGCACCAACTCCGGCACCAATTCCAGCAACGTCGCCACCTACTCCGCTAACAACTCCGGCAAAGGGCAGGCCATTGTTTCCAATGCCACCAAAACTACCAGTGCCTCCAAAGACATTCTTTTGATCAGCAAGACCTTTGTCACTTGACATTTCTCTTCCTGCTGTGGTTTGAACCACTACCAAAGCAAGACAAAGGATAACCATCAACAACTTAGCCATCACTTGCTCTTTTTTTTCCTTCTATCTTTCTCCTGCCTTTACACCTGAGTGATGAAGTAGTGTGTCTTTGAGTCTCTTTTTATAGGCAGATATGGGTTGGTGGAGAAGGGAAGAAAACATTAAATGGAATTCAATGCCTCTTTATAACTCTCTCTTGTATCCATTGGGTCTTTGGAGGAACTTCAAGTACTGTATTTGTTTTTCCTTCTTTTCCTGTATCAGCATATTACTCATTAATTTATTTTCCTTTTTAGATTGGATGGGTCAAAAGAATGAATAGTGCTACTACTATAGATGGTCAATTGATCATTTACTAAGCCAACGGCCTGCGGATTCTATAGATTTTAATGGAAGAACTTTATATTCAAATGAATTTTATAAGAAAGAAGTTTATGAAATTATGTGCTGAACCGGGTTTTGAAATTACTTGGTAAGCCAAAATGTCACAAGTGGTTAACATATAGTATATTGTATGCTTTCCAAAGTAATAGTTCTTCTTTCTTGAAATATTTTGCATGAGATTATAAGAAAAAAAAGGAAATAAGGTATGGATAAGGAGATAGATACTCGAAATCTCATTATTAGTTTGGATAAAAATCTTGAAAAGAAAATTAAAATATGGATTAGAGAATAAGTAGCTTCACCTCTGCCTCCTAGCATGTTACCAGTTAAGAGAAAATGGCTTAAAATTGGTCTAACTGTAAATATAGCTGCCGTGTATCTCATCAAAATGTCAGGTTCGAATCATGAAATAATCTTTTGCGAAGTAAGAGTGTGCGCGATAAATTCAATGTGTCCCTAATGATAATTTAGTACACGTTATTTCCCCTTATATATATAAACGGGTGGAGCATTTGATTTTTGAAACCAAACTCCGTATGAACGATTTCAATGGAGGACACACGTATATTAAACACATTATTTTCCGTCTTTAGGAACGCTAAGCTAATTGCATTGAATATTGGTGTTCGACTCAAAATGTTTACAAGCATTTATGAATTCAAGACAATCAATAAAAATGAAGGGCCAATCATAGCAGGTAGTAACATATCTGAAATCCAACAAGGAAAAAATAATATAAATAATTGTATGGACGGTAGAAAATATTGGTGAATGGCTTAATCTGCCTCTCTATGAAGAGGTTCAGATCTTTACGATCATGTTTTGAGAGATCTACCGTTATTCTGTTCTTTGTCTTGGGTTCTCACTATGTGTTTTACTCTGTATTTTTTAGAGCCCCTATGGGGAGAGAGTGGAACCCTTTTCTAATGTCTGTCCTTGTATTTATAGGCGCTTGCTGCACGAGTTGACTTTCTTGGAGATCGGGCCCACATTAGGGGGTTATTTCAAACGTATCCGAAAAGTATCGAAGGCTTTAAGCGGATACGGATAATATTTTTGGTTGAAGCGATCCCGGCGCCTGTTACGTCCATACTAGTCGAGAGGAACAATCGATCTGATTGACAATCATGGGTTAAATTATGGCCCATACAATTGGAGAGAGAAACAAAGAATCATTTATTTGAAATTTATTACTCCGTTATGTGTCGCAGAGGGAAGCAGTTCGTCATATGAAATTTCTTCGTTTGCAGAGAGAGAGAGAGCAAAGAAATAAGTCACAATGTGCTGTTGTCCACAGCTTTGCTTTGTCCAGCCAATGGACAGCAATGCATCTGAGGAGTGAAGGAAATCTTCAAACTTAGTAGTAGTAGTAAATGCTTTGTCCCTAAGTTGCTGGCTGTTGTTAAAATTGCATTCATTTTCCCGCTCGAATTGTTTTTCTCTTTCGAAAAGGCTCCTAATTTGAGTAGTTGTTACTTTTTATACTGCCGCAAAAAACGTCATATGCTCTTCTCTTCCTTACTCTCCTTCCACTCCCTTGTTTGAAATTTATGCACAAAATTTGTGCATAAAATAATAACTGGGCAAGAACACGGATAACTGAAAAAGAGTAGAAAAGATTCAATATTAGAGAGTTTGAATGGAGAGGAAGGATTGATGAGCAACAATGGATGAAAGTTATAGTTGTTACTTGTTGACCATGATAAATACTGCTCCCAAAATCTCACCTTTGAAAGGTCGAAATAAAAACACGTTGATTCTTCCAAGAGAAAGTAACCAGACCAGTTCCATCATGAATTGAACCTTTATCAACCTGTTCAATCCCAATAAGGCGTTTCAATTGTCAAAACCCCAAGTTTAAACCCTAGGTCAAATTACCAGATCCTTTAATAAAAATATTATTACGCCCTCCGTTTTAATTTATGTGAACTTGTTTGACTGGGCACGAAGTTTAAGTAAAAAATAAGACTTTTGAAATTTGTGGTCCTACACAAGCCCAAATGGAGCCGAGAATATTTGTGTGCTTATAAAAGCTTCTCAATAAGGGTAGAGTTATAAGTTTAAGTGAAATTATTACCAAATTTAGAAGGACTCATTCTTTTTAGAACGGACATAGGTTCACATAAACTGGAACAGAGGGAGTATAAGGAAAATGAAATTAGGTACACTTAGTGACATGCATGAACAATTTCCTGCTATAAATTTCTTCATAAGAATAGAAAGTATTATATGTCTACCATATCATCCAAATTACCAATAAAGGAAATGTAATAAAATAAAAAAAGATTTCCAAAACAGAGATGTAACAACCAGACCCGTCTTTACGGGAGTTATCGCCCCGTTTTCTTCATTTAATAATTTAACATGTTAATTCATATGTGTTTGGAGAGTTAGAAACAAATGAGATGGAATTTTGATAGAAATGAGGCAATAAACCTCTTTATGAGGAGAATAGTTTGGAAAAGTCAACTGAATGTTGACTGGCGAGTTAGACAGCTCCGAATCAAATTCTGATGATTTGGTTAGCTTCGAGAGGTCATTTATGACTTAGGAGAGCAATCGGAATCGAATTCGGAGGTCCGGTGTAGATTTAGGCTTGAATTGGCTAAGGTTGCATTTTGGCAAAATTCGAACGGTAGGTAAGATTTTGAACCGGGGCTCGGAATGAAATTACGAGAGTTGCAGTAGCTCCGTTAGGTGATTTTGGATATGCTTGCAAAATTTCATGTCATTCGGAGGTGTTTAGGTCAGGTTTTAGAGCATATGTTAGTTTCGGAAGTTTTAATGAAATTTAAGCTTGAATCTGTGAGAATTCGATGATTTTTATGTTTATGATGGTGTTTTTATGTAGCGAGCAAGTTTGAATGAGGTAATGTGATGTATTTATGCTTTTAGTTGAGGTCTCGGGCGCCTCGGGATTATTTCGGATGGGTAATCGGGCAATTCGAAGTGTTATAGCAGGTTTGGGGTGAAGTGTTCTGTTGTTTCCGCATTTGCGGTGGATGAGCCGCTTAAGCGGTCCCGTAGATGCGGCTATGTGATCGCAGAAGCGGCCATTATGGGTTGGGGGAAATTTTCACAGAAGCGGCAGAAGCGGACTTAGTTCCGCAGGAGCGGTCTCCGTAGAAGCGGATCTTGACCGCAAAAGCGGTCTGGTAAAAAGTGGCTTGGTTCCGTAAAAGTGGATAGTTTCTCGCAAAAGCGAGATCGCAGAAGCGGTCCTGGCCCATTAGGTAAAAGTCGCAGAAGCGACAGGAAATCCGCAGAAGTGGACTCGCCTAAGAGAGTGTATTTCCGCAGAAGCGGAACTCGTCAGTGAATTAAAGAAAATAGAGTATCGAATTTCAGAGTTCAAAACACACACTTTTAACTTCGGGGAGAGACGAACTTCGAGGGTTTTCAAGGAGGAACAGTGGGAAATCATCAGGTAAGCGTTCTTAAACCTAAATTATGTTGTTATAACACAAAAACATAGATTGGGTTATGTTTCGTTGACCCATATTGATGTAATTGCTGTGGTTTTGATTAAATTCGACGCACGGGGCAGAAAATTCAAAGGGAGAAGGCATCGCGGATGAGTCCACGGCCGGCTAGAGGTGAGTAGTAGCGTATATGGTAGCCTAAGGGTTCGAAACCCCGGCTTAGCACATAGTAACGCTAGTAAGGCGTGTCTCGCACCTCATGGCAGGTGCGGGATTGATTATGACTGGGAATTGAGACTTAGTCCATCCCGGATATGAATAATATGTTATATGCGTTTGCAACGCACACTGTGTTAGATATATTTGTGGGCTGTAAGCCATGTTTGGGGCCTTGTGTCGTCCTGTAGTATCCCTACGGAATAGATATATATCTGATAGCTTGGTTTGCTTAATCACTGATCTCAGTCCTGATTTGAAATCACTATTATGAAATGCTAAGTCACCTGTTCTTGAAACATTAAATGAAATTTTAGTATTTTCATTATTAATGAACTGGAACGTGGAAATAAATAATTTGAGCTGTTGTGTGGCTCATATGGATGTTGTGGACTGAGGATGGATCGGGCTGCACGATGTAGTAGATGATATAAGGATCGGGTTCACTACAACAAATAAGGCCTTTAGCAGCAATACAAAATGTCTTTAGCGGCAATAATAATAGCCGCTAAATCCTTTACCGGCCATTAGCCTTTTACCGCTGATATTGGGGTCGGCAAAGCCTTTAGCGGCCATTCTCGCAAAAGCTGGTATATGGTATATTTTATTGCCGCTAAAAGCTATTATCTTTAACGGCAATTATTTGCGGCAATTATAATGGCTACTAAATCCAATCCAAAATAGCTAATTATATTTCTTTAGCGTTCATTATTAAAGCCGCTACATTCAAAATAATTGCCGCTAAAGCAATTGTTTGTGGCAATTATAATGGCTACTAAATCCAATCCAATCGGCTAATTATTTTCTTTAGCGTCTATTTTTTATAGCCGCTAAATTAAAAATAATTGCCACTAAAAGTTCGCATCTTTAATGGCAATTATTTTGTGGCAATTAAAATAGCTACAGTATCCCTTCTGAAAATATCTTTGTTTGCTCATTTAGCTTCCATTCTAATAGCTAATATGTTTAACTAAATTACCGCTAAAAGTCTTATCTTTAATCAATTATAAATAGTTTAGCCACAATTAATGATAATTACTACATTCATACATAATATGACTCAAATAATAAAATATATTAATATTAATTCAAAAAACAAACATAATGTATTTCATTAGTCTTAACAAACAAAAGGAAGTACTAATCAAAAATATTAATATCATATTAACTTAAAATATAAAAATATATAATTTAGACTAAATAGCTAATGTCATTATATAACTAATCAAGATGATGGTCTTCAAATGATTTCCGCAACTTTTCATCATTTTGAAATCTTTCACTTGCTAAATTGTCATACATCAGACGGTATAACCTGAAATTATAAAATAATTGTGTCAAAAGAAGAGTAGCTAATCCAGATAGTGTTGATGTCTTCGAATGAATAACTACAAATTACTTGCTATTAAATAACTGGAAAAACAATTGTCTCGTGTTACTACTCACTCTATCAAGGAACAAAAATTGGTGAACACTTCCAAAAACAAGAAGACTAGGCAAACACAGTTCCTGTATCAAAGATTAGAGGACCGACAGTCTAAAAAATAGCAACTCCAAGAATTTGATACAGGGAGATTTTTTAAGCACATTACTGAAGCAGCAGAGTGCTCTGTAACAGATCAACTAGATGTCGACTGATAACAGCCCATCCTTTGCTGATATAAGGATCAATTTTAACCATATCACTGTTCAACTTCCAACCAAAGGGAACAGACATTTTTCCATTGATGTTTCTGGAGCTAATATGTGTACATTATGTTAAGCTTCCTGCAAAACCAGCCTTTATCAAAATATTTAACAAAAGTGAACCATTCTTGAAGCCATAATTCCAAAACTCCAATAGGACAAAAAAAGGTGAAAGAAGAAAAGTACGAAAAAATGACCTGATTTTCAAGCAGTAGTCTAAAACACCAGTATAGGGTGAAAAAAATGAACAACAGTTAAGGTGAGTTTCATCTTTTGTAAAACAGAACCATATCCTGGGAAGTTTGAAGTTCAGTAGACACCAAGAAGATAAAGCTATTCAAAATTATGGATAACAATGACAGGAGTCTCAACAAAAAAAGACAAAGCACAAGACAGTAGGAGAGGTAACTGAGAAGTTTGAAGTTCATTGGCAACAAGTAGGAGAGGTAACTAAGTTTACAACCATTATCATACCTTAAAGGACAATAGACAAGTAAACCAGTGTCCACATCAACTGTCTGAACCCAACGAGCTCCGGTCGCAAGAACATACAAATGCCGGAAAGCCTGTACTGATGCAAACTTGAATTTAAAGTACAAAATAACAAATTCACAGGCAGAAAGAAGCATAAATAATGACAGTATATGATGATTACTTAGATTATTAACCAAAATAGAAGACATCAATTGAGATCGAAGAAGAAAGAGAAATACAGTTGCAAAGAGATACTCCACACAGGGGGGGAAAGGAAATAATCAATAACCTGTCAATTTGAAAAAGGGAAACCAATATGTTGAATAATTTCAATTTCTGCATGACGAGTATCAATGAAATCCACAAATGAGAGTTTTGCGATAATTCAGCTTCAAATAAGAAAGTGATAGAATTAGTTAAGTAAATTATAAAGAGACAAAGCAGCAGAAAAGAAGAAAGTGATAGAATTAGTTAAGTAAATTATACTGCACTAATTGCTCATTAATGCATGTTCCTATTTTCCCTCTGGAGTAAGCTAGACGTAATTAGTTAGTGATTTCATATGTTAAAATGCAAGTCCATCCTGCTTATAATTTCCTCCGTACTTATTTACTCATTTGAGAGAACAAAGTATTTTATTTTGAAGAAGTCCAATAGATCTGGTTGTGTTTTTAAACCTTTTTGAGTGACCATGCAATGGTGATATCAATTACTTTCTTTGTAGCATAACAAGGGCCCCAACATCCGTATCCTTTTGATGTACAGCGAGGAGCTGTCCCATATGCTCTATGTTGCTGCAGACATGGTCTTAGTGCCATCAATGTATGAGCCATGCGGGCTAGCACAGATGATTGGTAAGTTGCCATCTCTAGTACCAGCATATCTTAACCCTGCCAGAATTATAGCTTGCAAATCAGGGATAACCGAAAGTACAACATCGGGCAGATGTAATGATGAATAAAATGAAATCCTTCTCTAATTACTCCACATTTGAGTACAAACCCTTTTGATGACGATATTAAAGGGGCTCCTTCATCTGCTTACTCCAGGACTTCAACAGCAAGAAACAGATACAAGAATGACTTCCGGGACTCTGGAGGATCTGAGAACCAAACAGTACAGTAGTTGGAAAACTATGTTGTACACAAGGCTGAAGAGACAACAAACACTGTTAACAGCTGCTTGAGGATTGCAAAAGACATGAGACAGGATGCAACAAAAACATTGATCACCTTACATCAGCAAGGTGAACAAATTACAAGAACCCACACAACTGCAGCTGTCATTGACAATGACCTTAGCAGAGTATGGTTTTTCAAGTCTACTACATTTTTAAAAGTATAAAATTATAAATACCAGTTTTACCAATAAACAAATTTTATGTGTTCAAGTTCATAATATTTCACCAAAATATGTCGGATACATGCTCAATATGGTTAATGAGTATCAAAGCTAACTAATGTATTATCTTGTAAAGCTAACAATTTTCTCTTAAAAATGTTAAATCATACATGGTACAATGAAAGGTGCACAGGGCTAGGAACAATGACGATAACTTCAGGATACACATAGTTGCTGCTACAAGAAGAAAATATTGAAGATATTCTTGGAAATCT
The DNA here is from genome assembly GCA_032618575.1 of Nicotiana noctiflora. NCBI lineage: Eukaryota > Viridiplantae > Streptophyta > Magnoliopsida > Solanales > Solanaceae > Nicotiana > Nicotiana noctiflora. Next base: position 48,204 of record JASVEL010012095.1, on the reverse strand, counting down.
CATATATCGTAAGAACAAAGAAATACATCGGTTACAAAGATTTTCACACAGAAAATAGTGACAATGATGCATAGCCCTCCTGAGAAGCTGCGAACAGTGAAAATGATACATAACACTTAGGACTAATGAGAAAAGGCAAGTTGAAGCAGAATATATAGATTTAAGAGAATGCGAAATAATTCAACCAATTTTATCGTGAGTAAATTATTGTACAACAAAGAACAAAGTTCTACATATACTTGTTTATCTCATTCTTCTATTCTATCTATTCTAAGTTATTCGATACAACTTTTTTTTTTCAGATTTCACTTCGAATAGATACTTTTAGTGTTCAAATATAAGTAAAATATTATTTTGATCCTTTCAGACCTTCACGCGGACAAACTAACCAGTTATATATATATATATACCGGCATTCAACTAAAACATCAATATGCATCAACTGACACTTAGAAAATTTCTGAAAAATAACAAAAATAGCAGTGCCATAGAAAACAGAGGAACCAATTAAAAAAACAAGAGAGTAACAGAGGAGGAATCAATTCAATCAGTCAACTATCAATCTAACAACAACCAGGTATCACAAACGTCTTAGTAAACACAGAAAAAAGCTATACTTTCACAAATTCCAAAAGGCCATGTTGTATATCAAAAATCAAAAATTAAAATTGGAACCTGGTAAGCAAAAACTTTTGCCGAATAAGAGCAGAAATTGAAAGAGACGAAGGCTTTCTGCAATAACTCTTGAAACTTATATGAAACAAAAGTTGAAGACGAATTAGGGGGAGAATATTGATAGAGAAAGACTGATAATAATCGAGCAGCATAAACCCAAACTTATATATAACCCAACACGATCGAGAATGACCTGGGTTGCCGGAGATCGTCGCAAGGCGGAGGCTTTTGCAGCGATGCTGTTAACGCAGGTTTTCCGTCGTTCCTTCCTGTAGCGTTCTAATTACAGGCGATTTGTATCATTCTGTATCGTCCTAATTACGCGCATTTTTGGTTTTTCCTTTTCTTTTAATTGTAGGGTTTTCTAATTGGAGGGAATGTAATTTATTGTCCCAAAATATTGGAGGGAAAGATTATATAGAGGGAAAGTTAAAATAATAAAAAAATATATTTCAATTAGGGATTTTTAGTATTGTCGCTAATAATATATCTTTTACCGGCTAATGGTCATGTGCCGCTAATATTTTAGCTTAAATAATTCATTAGTGGCAATTACCTAATTGCCGCTAAATAATGGTCGCCAAACACCTTTTTTCTAGTAGTGGTTGTACGCCGCAGTAGATGATATGATATTGCGCTTGGGCTGAAGGAGCCCCTCCGGAGTCTGTACACACCCCTAGTGAGCGCCGTCGACATTAAACGGACCGGGCTACGCGCCGTAGCGGTCATGTGCATTGCATTGCATTTTTATTTGTGAATTATATGTACTAATTGTGATTTGCTATTGTTACTAGTTCATATGAGGTATCGTACTGTAGTTTAACTTTGCTTTGTGGTATTATGTGGATTTCCGGCTTTCAGCTATTAATATATACTTTTTACCTACTGAGTACTTAGTACTCACCCCTACTCCCTGCACCTTTGTGTGCAGATTCAGGTACACAAGAGGGTTAGACGAGCACTCCAACTTATATCAGAGTTATTTCGAGTTGCTGAGGTAGCTGCCGGCGTTCGCAGAACCTAGCTTCTCTTTCCATTCAGTTATTATTTTATGTTTCAGACTCGAGTATTTTATCCAGTATTTTATTACTATTTAGTTTTGATAGAGGCTCTATACTCGTGACCCCAGATCTTTTGGGAGTGTTATTTCGATATTCGCACTTCTCAGTATTTATTCATAATATTATTATTGTAGTATCTATTGACTCATATAATCTTCTTAGGTTGTCCTTTTGGGACTGGTTTTCTATTTGAAAACAGTTGTTGGTCTGGCTGGCCTAGCTTTAGTGTTGGGCGCCATCATGACCGGATTTTGGGTCATGACAAGTTGGTATCAGAGCCTAGGTTACTAGGACTCGCGAGTCATGAGCCGGTTTATTAGGCTTTCGCGGATTGGTACGTAGACGTCCGTAGCTATCCTTGGGATGCTACAGAACTTTAGGAAACACTTCACTTTCTTGGATTCATATCGTGCAGTTTGTGTTATCGTGAAACAAAATTTTCCATATTCTCTTCTCTCGCAGAAAGCGAGAACACGTGCTAGCGGACGTGGCGGACAACCACTAGTGGCACCCAGAGGCCGTGGTCGTGGCAGAGGTAGGGCAGCAGTGCCAGCACCTGCTGACCCACCAGCTGACCAGACTTGGGGTCAGATCCCAGTGCTAGTGGCCCAGGTTTAGGATCAGGTTCCATCTGCAGGCATCCCAGCAGCTCAGGTTCCGGCACCGGTAGTGTCCATTGAGATACCGGTTCTTCAGGAGACTTTAGCACAAATTTTATTAGTGTGCACTGGCTTAGCTCAGGTGGTTGCGACCTCTACTGCAGCAGCTTCTTCACAGGAAGGGGGAGGGAATCAGACCCCCATTGCTCGCACACCTAAGCCGCTAGTTTTAGGGTTTACAGGCACCTGAGGCAGCTCTAGCTTTGATGATGAGCAGCGTCGGTTGGAGAGGTTTGAGAGGCTACAGCCTCCGGTATTCAGTGTTGTTGAGGGCGAAGGATGCCTAGGATTTTCTGGATAAGTGTCAGCGTATGCTTTGTACTGCGGGTATTCTGGAGTCTAGCGGTGTTTCTTTCACTACCTTCCAGTTTACAGGACCAACATTTTATTGGTGGGAGGATTTTGAGAGGTGTAGGCCTATTGGGGCAGCGCCCCTCACTTGGCAGTAGTTCTCCACGGTATTTCTGGAGAAGTATGTGCCCCAGTCTCAGAGGGAGGAGCTGCGTCATTGGTTCGAGTGGTTGAAGTAGGGAGATATGTCGGTGACTCAGTACAAGCTGAGATTTACACAACTAGCCCGTCATACCATGTGGATGATTCCGACGGATCGAGAGAGGATCAGGAGATTTGTGGATGGTCTCATCTATCCTATCCGCATATTGATGACTAGAGAGAGGGCTTCGGCAGTTACCTTTGAGGAGGTGGTTGATGCGGCTCGTCAGATTGCGCAGACCACGTCATGCGATCGCATAGAGAAAGTCTGATCACCCCTCTCCAGTCCTTCTACGCGATCGCAGCCAGACCTACGCGATCGCATAGAGAAAAATTCCTCTACAATTTTCTGCTGCACTTTTTATGTTCAAAATTCCCCGTTAGCCATCTGAAATCTCCCCGAGGCCCTCGAGACCTCAACCAAACACACGGATATGTTCTATTACTTCATTCAAACTTGCTCGCAACATAAAAATACCATTATAAACATCAAAATCACCAATTTCTCACAGATTCAAGCCTAGGTTTCATTAAAACTTCCGAAACTAACATTTGATCTAAAACCCAACCTAAACACCTCCGAATGACTTGAAATTTTGCACGCATATCCAAAATCACCTAACGGAGCTACTACAACTCTCGAAATTTCATTCCGAGCCCCGGATAAAAATCTCGCCTACCATCCCGAATTCGCCAAAATTAAACCTTAGCCAATTCAAGTCTAAATTTACATCGAACCTCCGAATTCGTTTCCGATTGCTCTCCTAAGTCATAAATCGTCCCACAAAACTAGTCAAATCATCATAAATCCATTCCGAGATTTCTAACTCATCGGTCAACATTCAGTTGACTTTTCCAAAGTATCTTTCTCATAAAGCGATTTATTGCCTCATTTCTAACTAGATTCCATCTTATTTACTTCTAACTCTCCAAACACATATAAATTAACATGTTAAAGTATAAAATTGAGAAAACGGGGCGGTAACTCCCGTAACGACGGGTCGGGTCGGGTCGTTACATTCTCCCCAACTTAAACAAACGCTCGTCCTCGAGCGTATCGAGAGTTGTTCTAGAAGCCATCAAGTAGTTGAATGAACTTACCAATCATATGCCCGGGTTGCTACCTCGTCACCCTATCTCGCATAGACCCGATAAACACAATACAGCCGAACTTTCACAGTCCATTTAATCCATGACCAAACCATAGAACCACACTGCACTTTCCAAAAATCATTCTCCTGCTCAGAAATTCACATTCGTATTCAGTGTAAGCCCAAACCAGCTGTAATGACCCATCCTTGCACCCTCGGGTGAAAACATATGATGTACCGCCAAAACCAAATGCTTGGAACCATAACTTCTATTCACAACAGTTGTCCCCAGCAACCGATTTACGGTAGAGAACCTCTTCTTAGCTGAAACCTTATTCCAACACTTCCCTATACTGATGTCACAACAGATTTTGGGTCAAACCTCGATATTTTCTTCCTAACAGTTGAGATCGAATTTGTCCGTATTCATTAATGAACCCGACGATCACCTCGAATCTAATACCATTCTGGTGATATGATACCTCAATACAAGTCTAAATCACATCTTGCATAATACACACACCAATAAGAGACGATCTGAACACACTCAAATCATGTCGAATGACTCAATCAAAAGAGTTGTACCTCAATCTCATCAATGCCATTTCAACACAAGGCTGAGACCCTGTCTCACATCATAGAAATAGAATGCCTGGATCTACTCCAAAAGGTCATAACTCTCGTAGCCTCGCTACAATGCGCGATCCTATCCCAACATCGTTACACCTTAAGCAACTCAAGCCGATATGCTCAAAATCAACAATCACGCACATTTGATGTCTGAAACCAACACAATTCATTACACCCACGGTGAAACAGAGAACACACAACCCGATAGACCATAACCAATGCTCCATACATCGAGCAACACTCATTTACTCTTCCCGCTCGACTTTCTCTATGAATTCTCGATGGAACCGCACCACATGTGCCCATAAATAACAAATTACAATGTCTCACAACATGGAAAAACAACTCATAGCTTTCCTGAGATCGCTAACAAGCTCAATAACGATAGACTCAACCTATTTCTGAACAGTACAACTCAGGGTCAACCAAGCTAACTTAAGATCAATGCGTAGCCATATCGGTCTGCCAACGAACTCGATACCAAGAAGCCTGAAAATATTTATTCCACTTTTATAACTCCTGCCGAATGCACCAAAAAATACCGAAATCCACAATATCACCCGGTTACATGCCCGGCCATACAAAACGCATCAAACAAGTCCCTCGATAACCGAACGGGACCAATGATAGCAACCTCTACGCTGAAATCTATGACAAATGCCTAATTAAGAAAGTACTCATTCCCAGCTGTCCGCTGGTTATTTGAAATATAAATCATTCTGCTGAAACATATTCTGACGCACTTCACCACCTAACCCGTGGCATTTCTAGCATAGCCATCAACACAATAGTTCGAAATCGCCCAACACTACGATAACTAGTCCAAATTCCAACGTCACATCCACAATATAACATACCAGCTAATAAAGATTCACCGCGACAACGTAGCCTGCACATCAAAACTCCATATAACACATAAATCATCATACATGATCCCAGTTTCCACCGTGCGAATACATTCACCCATTTGGTACCTAATCATTCCACGACAATTACTCAATATTTACCTGTGCTACCAAGCAAACCCGAATACCACTAGTGGATCCAACAAGAGCATGCCGCAATACTACTGAAATTTAATCAGTTTAATCAAATTACCCTTTTCTAAAAATCATACCGGCGTTAAGTCACTTCCAATTAGCAATATCGTCTTCCCTAATCATTTGAAGCTCTCTTATCTAATCGATTAGAAGGAATCACTATACATCCCATACTCTGCACTACATACACATGTTTTTTTTTGCAATTCTTACACTACTGACACGACGGATGCGGTCTGTATACATTCTTAGCCACCGTCGAGACAACCATTCATTAGTTATATGCTCTTGGCAAGAACTATCCCCTTATTTTGAACCACATAATGATCTTAGCTCTTTACTTTACTTCATATACTCAGATTGCATCGATCCCGAATTCAATGATCTCGTGTCACTCAATACGAACTACTCGGGTAATAATCCACTCCAGACATAATTAAATATCGCATATGATGCCCAATGTGCTAATAAGCTACCAATTCGAATGTGGTACTAAAGAAAACGAGCTTTGAAATGAATTGTCAAATCCTACACACTAATACAGACTTTCCCTGGAAAACAGAAAGCAAGGCATATAACGACGGCACATAGAAAACTATACTCGATATAATAATAATAACATGTCCATGGCGGTGTGCCATCCGATCCACACATAGATCTCACATAAGGAGATGTACATCAAGCCAAATTTGCTTATTACAACATAATACCTAGTATCGGTCGTACGCATGCTAAGTGCATAATATCATATCATCCCTGAGGGATATTTAGCATTATAATCTACAAAACTCAAGCACAACTGAGGTGCGATGTACAATTGGAATTTCAACAGTGAAGTTGCTCATATAGCACCATTCATACGCGGATTCTTAACATGTAAACATTTTCTCGAGCCTTCTCGTGACTCACCCGGTGCAATGCATCACTACGCGAAATATTTGACAAAGAAATATCGACCTAACTACTTCTCCACGAGGACCGTGTTACAAAAATGCACACATCTGGCCTGATATAGATCCATTATTCACATTAAGTCTATCCACCGACTTCAAGCTGATTCTTATCACAATGAACTAGTTTGACAACCTTTCAAGAGTCCATAATAACTCCCTTTTTCTCATAACACACAAGAACAACCATTATAATCGGAGTAATCCTCCCCAGTTCACAATCTAATATACCAAGTGCTCTCCAGGCATAAATTCCTCAGTTTAACGACACTATCACAACCTTCATACTTGATTCATATCTTTGATCAGTCAACTGACTACACGCCACACTTATATAATCTTCCAGTGGGACAGTCTCCCACAACCTACTGCAATAATATTTGGGGCGTACCTTCAAACCACCGGTCGCTCTAACGCTGAAGAGCGATCAAGAATCATTAACCAAGACATAATACTGCTCTCAGGTGACGCTTAAGACGATGCTAATTTATCTTAACCATCGAAACTTCCTTCTTGCTCATCCGATCTCTTGACATCTTGTCAAAATATTTCCTTCACTCGTGCCATTCCCGGCTCAATTTCTGCTATCAGAACTGGTTCGCCAGTATACTTTAAGACAGAACCAACATAGCACATAACCATCAGTCACCTAGTACCAAGGAAAAGATATTCCGACTTCATGGAGAAGACATATATATATATATATATATATATATATATATATATATATATATATATATATATATATATATATATATATATATATATCATATACATATATATTGCTGTTGTAATACCATGGTGAGATTAAACTCACTCTTTTACACGCTTGTGGAGACACAGACCATCAGAAATTTTAACTCTTCTACCCTTTTCTTGCATTCACCCATATAACAGTTAAGCCTATTCTCTAGGTGTCCAAATTTTTTCTAAGTCCCAAATTTTTCAAAAATTTCGGCAGAGTTTCCTTTGTAATTGGGCCCATCCACCTACAAGAGAATCACTAAAATCATCCTAACAACACAGCTACAACTCAACAAAACATCAAAATGTATATCAACAACATTAATCTCAATGTTACCTATTTTATATTATCAAAATTGGTACAGGGACATGCGTTGCACTTATTTGAATCATAACACATATAAAATACCGCCAAATTATTTTTCTCTGAACTCATACCGCCACACGTATTGTACTTAACTTTACAACTAGGAGATACAATAGTATTATTCGCGCGCCCATAACTTGGGGCTACACAGCAGATCGCAATAGGAAATGATTCGCTTAACAGTTCATCTATTATCCTACAAACTTCTTCGTCATTACCAAGATCACATAGATACACCTCACAACACTAACATACTCATCACATGGATCTCTGACCACCATCCCGGCTAATAAGGATATTACCGAACACATAAGTTCATAATACCAGCTCGCAAAGTCAGCACCTTGGTGCTCAAGCCATAGGCGAAGATTCTGCCTCAAGTCCTCTAAACTGGCCCAACATGAACTCACGGAGATTACCTCTCACCCCTCGATCGAGGAATCACAAGCCATCGATGCAGATGTATTATTGAATGCTCGCATACGCATACAGACTTGCGGAAGAAATTTCAAGAGTTATTTCTCAAGCTGAATCAAATACGAACGATAAGAATTCCAAGAAAGTGAAGTATTTCCTAAAGTTCTGTAGCCTCTCGAGGATAGATACGGACGTCTACGTACCGATCCGCGAGAGCCTACCAAACGGGCTCATGACTCGCGAGGCCTAGTAACCTAGGCTCTGATACCAACTTGTCACGATCCAAAATCCGGTCGTGATGGCACCCAACCCAAAAGCTAGGCAAGCCAGACTAACAACTGTTTCCACAGTTAAAGACCAGTCCCAAAAGGACAAATTCCAAGAAGAATATAAGAGTCAATAAATATACTCCAATAATAATAGTAGAATCAAATACAGAGAAATGCGAACATTGAAAATGACACTCCCAAAGATCTGGGGTCACGAGTCTAGAGCCTCTAAGCAAAAACTGAATGGTAATAGAAATACTGAATAAAATACTCAAGTCTACGAATATATATAGAAATAACTGGAATAAAGAAAGAAGCTAGGTTCTGCAAATGCCGGCAGCTACCTCAGCAACTCGAGTATACTCGGTAGTAAGCTGGAAGGCACATCTAACCCTCCCGTGTGTAAACACGTGATTTTTGACCCTCCCGAGATTTTTTATATTTTTAGCATAAAATATTTAGTTTAGGCATAATATAGCTATTTTAGCTAATTTTGACTCTTTTACTTTATTTCTACCTTAAGATAAAAAATAACAAAAAATATAGTTTTATTAATGTTTCGTAATCATTTTTAAATTTGAAAAATACAAAAATAGTACTTTATATTTTACCTTTTTATTAAAAAACGAAAATTACAAAAATAATTTTTATTAATATTTTGTAGTCATTTTAAACTTAAAAAATATAAAAAATAGTTCTTTATATCTTTATTTTTATATAAAAAAAACAAGAATTATAAAACAAAAAATAATATAATTAGTATTTTGTGGTAACTTTAATCTTGAAAAATATAAAAAATAACTTTGTTTTAATTATTAGTCTTATAGTTATTTTGCTTACGTAGTGATTAATTAATAACACCGTGTTCTCATTCTCGGTTCCGGGCGAAGAATAATATTCGGGTTCAAACTACCCGGTTTTATAATTTTCGGACATAGCCCATAATGATCCGAGCCCACCGCACGTGGGGGACACACATGGGGGACACGGACGGAACACGAGGAAGACCCATCACTATTGGGTACCCAACCCCACGTGAGAGACCCATCATTTTGGTCTTGGTGTATTTGAAATACAATAGAATATAGGGGACACTATCTGCACTTACTCTTGGATACCCCTATTTACTGGGGGGCTGATTTTAAAAACAAAAAAAATCAAAAGGCAAAAGAAAAGGAAAAAAGAGATAAAAAGGGGAGGTACACTCATAAAAATACACAAGTGCTCACTTGGTTGCTGCGGTTCTTCTGTTGCTTCAGTTGCTGTTGGTTTGTTGCTGTTAAGGCTATTGTTGTCGCTACTGTTTATTGTCGAGGTTGTGTTTGTGGTTTGTCGAGTTTGTTGTCGTGGTGGTCGCTGTGTTGTCGTGGGGGTTCTGTTGCTGTTGGTCTGTTGTTAAAGCTGTTGTTGTTGGTCTGTTGTTGTTAGCCGCTGTTTGTGCTGCTATATAATGCATCCTCACTTCTCTTTTCTTTAAATTCCAGGTACACATCTTTAGAATACCAGAAATTGTAGTTGGCAAGTTCAAAGTTGGACATATATGAAGATCTGAAGTCTATGTTTAAATTCATCCTGTCTTGTATATTACACATCTGCAATCGCATCATATTTGTATAAGTTAACTGATGAATTATGGACTGTATCTATTTTGTATGTAATCCATGTTGGTCAATGTTAAATTGAAATTAGAAAACCAAAACAGGGATTTAGTCTAGAACTAGAAATTAGTATGGTCTTATTTAAGATTTGAATATCAAAGGTCATTTTGATTAATTGCGACATGTGTTTGAATAGGGATTAAGACTCAAATCGTTAACATTCAAATGATTGAATTGTGTGAATCGGATTTATATAATTATTCTAATTCTGAATTTACGAGGTCACTTGGGTAAATAACGTCATTTTAATTAGCAATTTGAATAATATTAATAACTAAGGTAGTGATGAACATTAGCATGAAGTTCAAAAAATGACTTTTGTATTACACATAGTTAACTTCAATGGTTCGGTTTATCTAATACTGGTGGTTTAAATTAATTAGAGAATGGTTAGTTTATGTTGACATTTTTTCAAATTCGTATGCTATTTATAATTTTAGTTTTAGTATTATTCGCTTATAGAGTAAGGCATAAAACAATTTCCCTTATGCAAGCTCGAGTGCAATTTTCGTTCACATTGATTTAATAACTAATAAGAGGTCCGAGCTTATAAACATGCAATAAATTAGGACCTTTTCTCTTTTATTTAGAGACGAACTTAATAGAAAAAATGTAGTCACTTTAGGATTGTCCTTTTAAAATAAACGAGACGAGCCTCGCCAAAAAATACACAATTGTGGGGCCCTCGAATAATTGTCATGAAAACTTAGACTTGGAAGGACCGTTTAGTGAATTTCACGGTCCTTTTCCCAAAGTTAAATAGACGATAGACTCTTTAGGCACGACTTTAAATAAAATTACTTTTCCTAAATACGGGTGCGCATTTATGTGACCCAAATCTTACTCTCGGCGAAACTGAAATACATTAAAGTCGTAGGCGTACTGGTTGCGGTACGGCTCGAAATGTATTTTCGTGACGTCGCAATTCTCCTAAGAATTAAAGTGGGATACAAGAGCACACAAATAAAAATATATAAAGAAATCAGATAGAAACAAAATTGCAGTTTGAGCGACCGTGCTAAACCACGGAATCCGGGAATGCCTAACACCTTCTCCCGGGTTAACAGAATTCCTTATCCAGGATTCTAGTTTCGCAGACTATATTATAGAGTCATAAATTTCCTCGATTCGGGATCAAATCGGTGACTTGGGACACCATTATTTTTCCAAGTGGCGACTCTGAATTAAATAAATTGATCCCATTTCGATTGTCCTTTAATTGGAAAAACTCCCTCGCGCTCTCGCGGCGCGTAAAAAGGAGGTGTGACAGCTCTGGCGACTCTGCTGGGGACGGGTGACCTCTGATCTTCGGTTCAGGGTCTAAGAATTCGAGCTCAGTTAAATTGTTGCTTTGTCTATATCTGATTTTACTACATGTTTAATTAACGTGCTACATGTCTACCGCTTTGATACTAGTTGCACTGTATATACAAACTGTTATATGTTTACCGCTTTGATATTACGTGAACTGTATATAAAACTGTGCCGCAAACCCTTCACTTCTCACCTCCGGGGATGTGCTCACTGGTTGAGACTCCTTATTCTGTTAGTGTCATAACCCGAAATAATAAAGAGGCTCGGAAAGTTTCTAAGCCGGCTGGCCTTTTGGTTCCCGGAAAGGAGCTCCTTCCTCAGCCCGAGTTGTCCGCTTGGGTACACAGTCTAGAACACATACCCAGGTTTTGAACTTAGAATAACGTGACTTCATGCCGGATCCCTAGTAGGAAACGCTTATTTGCATCACGTTACATTTGACTTAGGGGACTCAACACAGGGGTTGGGTCCGTCTAGGACAGGTGACCCGGTAATCAAAGACCGAGCATATTATATGTTGCATTTATTTATCATGTATTACTATGATGATTGGTCAAATTCCTGAAAAAAAAAATAGAATTTTGGAATAGAAAAATATCAAAAATATTGACGAAATGCTGTCGAAAAATTTGAAAATTTGAAAAATAGAAAGAGCAATTTTGTTGAAGTAATTGGTCATAAAAAATCTGACCGAACTACGCAGGTTTGATTCTCGCCACTAGGTGGGATACGTAGGCAACCCTCATCGGGTTCAACCACCCCTTTAAAAAATCAAAAAAAATGTGTGTGTTTAATTTTGTTAATAAATCGAAGTGACGCTGTTTTTGAAAATAGCCGAATGTTCCGAAAGGACACCGGAAGGTTGTTTTTTGCAAAAATGGCCACTTTGAATTATTTTTAATAATTTGCGGGCACAACCTTGAAATATTCCTTGTGGAAATATTGCAAGGCCATAGCCGCAAAATCAAGTCCGGGTTCACACCCTTTTTGCAAAAATAACCAAAAATGTCAAAACTTTTATTTTGTTATAAATAAGTCGGATAATGCTATTCTTGCTTAAAATAAGCCGAATGTCCCTTAAAAGGACGTCGGAGGGCCGTTTTTGCAAAAATAGCCACTTTGAGTCATTTGTAAATAATTTTGGACACAGCCTGGAAATATTCCCTCGCGGAAATGCGAAAGGATGTATCCGCAAAAAAATCAAGTTTTGAGTCATCACTCAACTTCATAAAAATAACCACTTTATCAAATAAGCCATTATATGGCTGGAGTTTTGCTGAAATAGCCACATTTTTGCATTTTAACTTCCTCAATCTTGTGTTCGCCTGTGTCGGTGCTGAACGACGCCCCATAGGCCCCAAGATAAAAATTTTGAATTTGCATCTTCTTAAATAAAATTTTGCAAAAAGAGCCACTTTGCCTAAATAAGCCATTACATGGCCAATTTATGAAAAATAGTCTTGTGTTGGTTTATGGTGATGCCGAACGATGCCTCATGAGCCACAAGATAAAAAAAAATTCAAGTTTATCTTTCTTAAATAAATTTTGCAAAAATAGTCATTTTGTCAAATAAGCCATTGTGTGGCCAATTTTGTAAAAATAGTCACAATTGACATAAAAAATCTCTCAATCTTTTGTTGGCCTATGGCGATGCCGAACGATGCCCCATGAGCCACAAAAAAAAAAAAAAAAAAATTAAAGTTTATCTTTCTTAAATAAATTTTGCAAAAAATAGTCATTTTGTCAAATAAGCCATTATGTGGCCAATTTTGTAAAAATAGTCACAATTGACATAAAAAATTTCTCAATCTTTTGTTGGCCTATGGCGATGTCGAACGATGCCCCATGAGCCCCAGGATGAGAAAATTTTCAAGTTTACTTTCTTAAGTAAAAATTTTGCAAAAATAGCCATTTTGCCAAATAAGCCATTACATGGCCAAGTTTGTAGAAATAGTCATAATTGATGTTAAAACTATTCTGATTCTTGTAGAAATCTCTGGCACAAGGCGTGAAAGTTTTTTTATGAGAGTTTGTAGTTGGAGTGAGCTTTTACAATTTTTTCTTCAAAGAAATCAAAAAAATCAAAATCAAATAAATATCTCTTTACTTCTTGCATTAATTTGCAAGAACTACGCTCGGTCTGATTCATGCGGGGTCATGATACGTAGGCAATCCACATAGGATTCGACCATTTCCATAACCAAAAAAAAAATGAAAAAAAAACAAAAAAAGAAAAAAAAAGGAAAAATGTAAAAAACCACAAAAAGGAAAAAAGAAAAGAAAATAGTAGAAAAACAAAGGAAATCAATAAGCGGAATACCTTAACGCTAACCCGGTGGTTTCGTTTTGTTAATCCAGAAAGTTGAGGTGGTTGGTTGTGGTAAATTGGAAAGCAAGATTCAAGGAAAATGATAACCGACATCGGAGTTGTTACAAGTGCTCAAGAGACTCAGGGTCAGAAAGTTCAACAAGAGTCTGCTGTGGTTGAGGAAAATAGAACAGTGAAACAACAAATGACCAAAATGCGTCAAGCATGGTCCAATGGCCAGGGACAACTTTCTCATGAGTCACGATTTGCTATACAGCAAGAACAGTACCACTCCCACGACCTTCCTGCAAACATTGAGAAGCCTACCCGAAAGAAGGTACAGGAAGAAATAACCCAAAGATTGAAAAGCTTAGAACAGCGGTTGGAAAACACGCACGGGTTGGCGGGTCAAAAGAGTGTTGCTTTCAAAGATCTATGCTTGTTTCCCGATGTCCACTTGCCACCTGGTTTCAAGATTCCCAAATTTGAAAAGTACGATGGACATGGACATCCCATAGCCCATTTGAAAAGGTATTGCAATCAACTAAGGAGTCTAGGAAGAAATGAAGAATTGTTAATAGCTTACTTTGGGGAAAGCCTTACAGGAGTAGCCTCTGAATGGTTTTGGGATCAAGATGCATCTAGGTGGCGCGTCTGGAACGACATGGCACAGGCCTTTGTCAAACAATTCCAATACAACATTGACATTGCCCCAGACCGCATTTTTCTTTCAAATCTGAAGAAGAAATCAAGTGAAAGTTTCGGGGAATATGCCCTTAAATGGAGAGAGCAAGCGGCTCGTGCTGAGCCACCCATGGATGACCATGAGTTAATCACTGTCTTCCTTCAGGCTCAAGAGCCGGATTATTTTCAGAACATGATGTCCGCGGTTGGTCAATCCTTCTTGGATGTAATCAAAATGGGAGAAATGGTAGAGAACGGTCTTAAGACAGGCAGAATTATAAGTCAAGCGGCTCTCAAGGCTGCAGCTCAGGCTGTCCAATTTGAATCTAGTGACACAAATGAGAGGGATGAAGAAGTCATGATGATATCAGGGTCAAGAAAAGGTTCCAGAAGAATACCTCGACGGTATGCGATGTCTCGACAGGTTTTCCATAATTCCCCTGAGCATTACTATCCACCTCCGAACCCACCATACCCAGTTGATTCACCCCAGTATGTTATTCAGCCATCAAATCATCCAAGAAAGCGAGCACGAGCATCACAAAATCTCTATCAACCTCTGCAAAATTTCCAAATACCTTATAACCCACTTCCAAACCAAGGGCATAGAAGGGAACCGAAGTTGAAGGATAATTTCACACCAATAGGAGTATCCTATGAAAGCTTATTTGAGAAGTTAAAGCGACAGGACATGATTGCACCTATCCCTCCAAATCATGTGGACCCACGTGCAAGGAGCTTTGACCCATCTAAAAGGTGTGAATACCATTCCCATGCCCAGGGGCACAACATGGAAAGTTGTCGGGATTTGAAAAGGGAAATAGAAAGGATGATCCAAGAAAGATTGATTGTGATTCATAACGGTGACACCCAGAATATCGCGCTGAATCCGTTACCTGCACCTGATGATACACACTTTCTCGCGGTGATGCCTAGTGACACGGAATATGAGAATCCACTCGGGAATTTGCCGACTGAAATGAGAGAAGGCCCTAGTGGTTCTGATAATCAAATTCGTGGCTAAATGTCAAGCTTATCAATTGGAGAGTCATTTGTGGTGGCTTATTTTGTTGTCATTTCTATTTGTCCGAGTTATTTCAGAATGGTAATCCGAATGTTGTTTTGTGGCTCAAGCCTTTTATCCTTGTATTTTTCTTTTGATCTTAGTGTCTCATCTAAAGGGGTCTAGGTTCGTTCTAAGTATTGTACCCCAATTTTGTTTTTTTGGTTGTTCGAGTCGTTGTTTTATCGGTTAATACAATGACCTATTTTATATTATTTCTAGACATTTTCTGTTATTTAGTCCTCTCCTTCCTATAGTTCTTTTTCTGCTAGCTCTAGTGACATGACGTGCGCGCATAGTTCTGGCCTGATCTTAAAAGTTAATCACAAAGCCATTGGGAGGTGATCGAGATATTTAAATGAGGTAAGAACGGTTTGAGATTATTCGAAACCCGAGTCATGAGAGAATGGGGCAAGTAAAAGAAAACCGTTAAAGGCAAGTTGCCAAAATTGACATGGGGTCGTTCATAATAATGGAAATGAGAGTGTTGCCCAACAGGTGCTTTAAAGATATGACGAACGTTAATTATGTTGTTTACACTTGGCATTGTTTGAAGATTGGAATGACGAAGGCATTTTGTTCTGCTACCCAAATACTTTATCCATTGTCAACCCTTTGAGCCTTATTTTAAATTCTTTCATACCCCTCCTTCGGAATTAGTTGCAAAGACTAGAAATACAAGTTTGAAAGGCAAGAGAAGAAAGGGATAAATAAAAAGGTAAAGAAAAAGAAAACAACAAAAAGAGATAAAGAAAAGAAAAGGAAAAATGTGTGAAAAAAGAAAACTTGAAAAAGAGGAATTGGGAACTACGTTTGACCTGATTCCTCAAAGAGGATACGTAGGCGCTTCATAGCTCGGTCATAGTGTAAACAAAGAAATAAAAATCCCCAAGCTAGAAGCTGGGGCAACAAAAGTTGTGTTTATAAAGGAAGATGTAGACTCCGAAGGTTGTAATTTTGAACCCATTTTGTTTTGTTTCGAGCCTTTAACACCATTTCTTTCTAGCCTTATCCAAATCCACATTACGGTCCAAAGAAAGACCTTTTGACCAATCTTTAAAAGAGGCCAAGTCGGGCAAATGAGAGAAGTCTTATCAGAACATAACACTCTGATTCCCATCAGAAAAGACTCAGATCTGCAGCAGAAGAAATATGAGAGAATCTTAGCAGTAACACCACCAATCCCCAGCGGAAAAGTAACACAAATGAGAGAGTCTTAGCGGTGAAAACCTTCACGGGCACCATAAGGCGATGAAAGCTGAGAGAAAACCGAAATGAGAGAGGCTTGGTAGTGAAAACCCCTCGGGCACTACAAGTCGAACGAAGGTTGGAAATGAGATAGGAAAGCCCAGGAGAAGATTACAAAAGGCGGTTTAACGACGGATGGTAGGCTATATGTGCATGTCATGTCCATTAGAGTTGGTATCCACGTTTGATAGGGTTATTTTATAATTTTTCTTTTTAGAGTCATCCTCGTTTTTTTTTTGTCTTTTATTCTGTTTCCTTTTATCTTTCTCCTTTCATAAAAAATTCCCCAATAGAGTCTGTTTGTAAGAAATGACTTCAAAATTTTCCATCAACTTTCCAATTATGCAAGACGGAATTTGATTGGTACACCCAAGTGGTATAAGTGAGGAGGGATTAAGCGCAAAGCCAGTGTCCAGAAGGATATTCCCCAGCAATAGGAAATCGACAAAGGGGTGGATCGGTGTGAAAAAGGATATTTCAATGAAGGTTAATGACCTCGAGGCCAAGGCCAATGAGACTCGAAGGTCGGGAAATGCCCATTCCTTAGATATGCCGCCAAAGAAGGGGAGATATCCCCGGCAGAAAGGTATTTTCAGTGACAAGGGTGAACAAAGAAAATGGTTCACCAGTAAAACATGCAAGGTCTTCACGAAGGGTCACTATTATAGGAATTCGGGTGGTCGGTGGAAAACCACGTGGAAAGGTTCGCGAATAAAGAGTCGTCAAGGAAGGCGGGGAAGCAAGAAAGGAGAAAACTATCCCCAGCATGAATATCATCAAATGATAACATCCCCGGCAGGGTCTGACAATGAAATGCAGAGCAGGGAAAGAAGAGGAGAACCATCCCCAACAGGAGCACCACAACCAGCCACCACATTTTAAAACTAACCAATTTTTCTTTGATTTGAAACAGGAAAAAGAAGTGTTGTTGGAAGAAAAGCATGCCACAAAGAAGATTCTCAAACTGGGGCAGAAAATTTTCTCCCGTTGTGAAAATTTTCTCGAAACCAAACACCTGGTTGGGGAAAGAAGCTAGATAACGCGAGGAAATGATCTTTGAACCCGGTTGTCCCCAGCAGCTTTGAAAGAAAGAAAACAACAAGCTGTGATAGAGGAAATTATACCCCCAGCAGACAGGACAAAACGAGGAAGCTTGCGTTCAGAAAGGCAAGAGGCCGGTATCACCCCCAGCAGTTCTCGGAAAAATGAAACACTGATTTCGAGATTTCCCCGGCAGTATTATATCCTACAAGTTTTTCAAAGGAGCGAAGCACAAGCCCCGAAGGAGGTTTGGAAAGAGGAAGAAGGAAAAGGGATCCCCAGACAGGGTAATCCCCAGCTGATGACATTTCAATCCCTAGCGATTTCGGGAGATAGGTTTTGAAGGAAGTAGAAAAGGAGGAAATAAAGAAGATTTCCCCAGCAGCATTATCCCCAGCAGGTAAGTAATCAATTCAAAGATGTCCCCAGCAGTCAAGAGAAAATAACATGACCCGGGAGGAAAGCAATTCCGAAACAAGGTAATTCAGAAGAAAGGATGGCCCAAGAGACGATGCAGGAAGAAGAAAATGGTACGAGAAACAAAGGAAGGCGATAAGGATGGGATGAAATTAGTGAGTCGTAGTTGAAGTCAGGGAGCCCGCCTGAAGAATGGAGTGGCGATTTATTTTGAAGTTGCAGTTGAAGTCAGGGAGCCCGCCTGAAGAATGGAGTGGCGATTTATAATGGTACAAGAAACAAAGGAAGGCGATAAGGATGGGATGAAATTAGTGAGTCGTAGTTGAAGTCAGGGAGCCCGCCTGAAGAACGGAGTGGCGATTTATTTTGAGTTATAGTTGAAGTCAGGGAGCCCGCCTGAAGAATGGAGTGGCGATTTATTTTGAAGTGGTAGTTGAAGTCAGGGAGCCCGCCTGAAGAATGGAGTGGCGATTTAGTCTTGAGTTGTAGTTGAAGTCAGGGAGCCCGCCTGGAGAATGGAGTTGCGATTTAGTTTTGAGTTGTAGTTGAAGTCAGGGAGCCCGCCTGAAGAATGGAGTGGCGATTTAGTTTGGAGTTGTAGTTGAAGTCAGGGAGCCCGCCTGAAGAATGGAGTGGCGATTTAGTTTTTGAAGTTATAGTTAAAGATAATTTAATAGGAAGTGAAAAACAACAATTAGAGGTTTTAGATGAAAGCAACAAGAAGAAGGAAGCAACAATTGGAAGATTTCAAGTAAGGCATCAATTTAGACCTAGTCTGAGGAATTATCTCCTAGCGTCAAAATCTTAGTCCGATGAATCTTTCTCCTAAGATATCAAAATCTCGGTCTGATGAATCTTTCTCCTGAGATCACAACAATTTAGACCTAGTCGGAGGAATTATCTCCTAGCGTCAAAATCTTAGTCTGATGAATCTTTCTCCTAAGATATCAAAATCTCAGTCTGATGAATCTTTCTCCTGAGATCACAACAATTTAGACCTAGTCTGAGGAATTATCTCCTAGCGTCAAAATCTTAGTCAGATGAATTTTTTCTCCTGAGATGGTAATCATTCGATCTATACATTTCAAGTTTTGGTAATCAGGTGCCCACTTGAAGAATGAAGTGGCAATTTATTTTCGAAGTTTGTTGAAGTCAGGTGCCCGCCTGCATAATGGAATGACAATTTATGATTAAAGTTTGTTGTTAAAGTCAGAAGCCCGCCAGAAAAGCAGAACGGCGTCTCGGTTTCCAAGATTTGATAAGGATAGTGAACAATCGAAAAGCGACAGAGTGCAACGGAAATCCCCAGCATGAATCAGAAGGAAGGCAACAAGGATCGGAAAAGTTAGATTCAGACTTCGAAGGAGAATAGCTTGAAGATCACAAGTAAGGGAATTCACTTCGGAGTGCAATGCAAGTTAGCCACAAAAGAAGCTTGCAACCAGAATGCGAGTCAACAATCCGAGATGATCAACAAAAGTTAGTCACAACAAAAAGAGCAAGGAGTTAATCCAAGTGCAGAAGTTGATGAAAGATGTGGTGTGCTCAAGAGATGGCCGAGGTCACAAGCACTGCATACCTGGTCTTGATCCGAAAAGCAGCACTGCAACTAGCAAGTATCAAGGTTCAAATTTAGAGTCCGCATGAAGCACCAACCAATACTCAAGATCAAGCTTCAGAAGACTTATAGATAGGAATCTTGTAACTAGTAGCTGATATGCTTAGTTAGTCTTTCTCATGTTTTGATTCTTGATGTAATAGCAGGACCACGGACCGGAACCTCGACGGAACGGAACCTCGGCGAAACGGCACCTCGACCGGCTCTCCACCTCGGTTACTCGATATCCTTACTCACTTCTGAACTACACGTGGCCTGATTCCTTTATAGCCAAGGATATGTAGGCAGCTCAGATACAAGGGCTCGGTCACATCCTCTTCTTTTAGTTTAGTCCCTCCGAATAAGGGTCGGGTCAAAAACACTTGTCTAGTCGTTCTTTGTCTGAAAACTCTTTGTGTTTTCAGTCAAAGAGGGGCAGCTGTAAACACGTGATTTTTGACCCTCCCCGAGATTTTTATATTTTTAGCATAAAATATTTAGTTTAGGCATAATATAGCTATTTTAGCTAATTTTGACTCTTTTACTTTATTTCTACCTTAAGATAAAAAATAACAAAAAATAGAGTTTTATTAATGTTTCGTAATCATTTTTAAATTTGAAAAATACAAAAATAGTACTTTATATTTTACCTTTTTATTAAAAAATGAAAATTACAAAAATAATTTTTATTAATATTTTGTAGTCATTTTAAACTTAAAAAATATAAAAAATAGTTCTTTATATCTTTATTTTTATATAAAAAAACAAGAATTATAAAACAAAAAATAATATAATTAGTATTTTGTGGTAACTTTAATCTTGAAAAATATAAAAAATAACTTTGTTTTAATTATTAGTCTTATAGTTATTTTGCTTACATAGTGATTAATTAATAACACCGTGTTCTCATTCTCGGTTCCGGGCGAAGAATAATATTCGGGTTCAAACTACCCGGTTTTATAATTTTCGGACATAGCCCATAATGATCCGAGCCCACCGCACGTGGGGGACACACATGGGGGACACGGACGGAACACGAGGAAGACCCATCACTATTGGGTACCCAACCCCACTTGAGAGACCCATCATTTTGGTCTTGGAATACTTGAAATACAATAGGATATAGGGGACATACATGCACTTCACGTGGGGGGATGACAAGAAAGGGGGGGGGGCTGATTTTAAAAACAAAAAAAATCAAAAGGCAAAAGAAAAGGAAAAAAGAGATAAAAAGGGGAGGTACACTCATAAAAATACACAAGTGCTCACTTGGTTGCTGCGGTTCTTCTGTTGCTTCAGTTGTTGTTGGTTTGTTGCTGTTAAGGCTATTGTTGTCGCTACTGTTTATTGTCGAGGTTGTGTTTGTGGTTTGTCGAGTTTGTTGTCGTGGTGGTCGCTGTGTTGTCGTGGGGGTTCTGTTGCTGTTGGTCTGTTGTTAAAGCTGTTGCTGTTGGTCTGTTGTTGTTAGCCGTTGTTTGTGTTGCTATATAATGCATCCTCACCTCTCTTTTCTTTAAATTCCAGGTACACATCTTTAGAATACCAGAAATTGTAGTTGGCAAGTTCAAAGTTGGACATATATGAAGATCTGAAGTCTATGTTTAAATTCATCCTGTCTTGTATATTACACATCTGCAATCGCATCATATTTGTATAAGTTAACTGATGAATTATGGACTGTATCTATTTTGTATGTAATCCATGTTGGTCAATGTTAAATTGAAATTAGAAAACCAAAACAGGGATTTAGTCTAGAACTAGAAATTAGTATGGTCTTATTTAAGATTTGAATATCAAAGGTCATTTTGATTAATTGCGACATGTGTTTGAATAGGGATTAAGACTCAAACCGTTAACATTCAAATGATTGAATTGTGTGAATCGGATTTATATAATTATTCTAATTCTGAATTTACGAGGTCACTTGGGTAAATAACGTCATTTTAATTAGCAATTTGAATAATATTAATAGCTAAGGTAGTGATGAACATTAGCATGAAGTTCAAAAAATGACTTTTGTATTACACATAGTTAACTTCAATGGTTCGGTTTATCTAATACTGGTGGTTTAAATTAATTAGAGAATGGTTAGTTTATGTTGACATTTTTTCAAATTCGTATGCTATTTATAATTTTAGTTTTAGTATTATTCGCTTGTAGAGTAAGGCATAAAACAATTTCCCTTATGCAAGCTCGAGTGCAATTTTCGTTCACATTGATTTAATAACTAATAAGAGGTCCGAGCTTATAAACATGCAATAAATTAGGACCTTTTCTCTTTTATTTAGAGACGAACTTAATAGAAAAATGTAGTCACTTTAGGATTGTCCTTTTAAAATAAACGAGACGAGCCTCGCCAAAAAATACACAATTGTGGGGCCCTCGAATAATTGTCATGAAAACTTAGACTTGGAAGGACCGTTTAGTGAATTTCACGGTCCTTTTCCCAAAGTTAAATAGACGATAGACTCTTTAGGCACGACTTTAAATAAAATTACTTTTCCTAAATACGGGTGCGCATTTATGTGACCCAAATCTTACTCTCGGCGAAACTGAAATACATTAAAGTCGTAGGCGTACTGGTTGCGGTACGGCTCGAAATGTATTTTCGTGACGTCGCAATTCTCCTAAGAATTAAAGTGGGATACAAGAGCACACAAATAAAAATATATAAAGAAATCAGATAGAAACAAAATTGCAGTTTGAGCGACCGTGCTAAACCACGGAATCCGGGAATGCCTAACACCTTCTCCCGGGTTAACAGAATTCCTTATCCAGGATTCTAGTTTCGCAGACTATATTATAGAGTCATAAATTTCCTCGATTCGGGATCAAATCGGTGACTTGGGACACCATTATTTTTCCAAGTGGCGACTCTGAATTAAATAAATTGATCCCATTTCGATTGTCCTTTAATTGGAAAAACTCCCTCGCGCTCTCGCGGCGCGTAAAAAGGAGGTGTGACACCGTGTACCTGGATCTGCACACAAAGGTGCAGGGAGTAGGGGTGAGTACTAAAGTACTCAGTGAGTAAAAAGTATATATAGCTGAAAGCAGGAAATCCACAGAATAGCACAAAGCAAAGCTAAAACTATAGTCTGATACCTACCACGAACTAACAAAATATCAAATCACAATTAGCACAGATAATTTACAGATAAAAATGCAATGCAATGCACATGACCGCTAAGGCGCATAGCCCGGTCCGTTTAACGTCGACGACGCTCACTGGGGGTGTGTACAGACTCCATAGGGGCTCCTTCAGCCAAGCACAATATTCATATCATCCGTTGCGGCGTGCAACCCGATCCATCCTCAATCCACAACATGCACATGAGTCACACAACAGTTCAATTTATTTATTTCCAGGTTCCGGTTCATTAACAATGAAAAATACTTTAGTTTTATTTAATTTTTCCAAGAACATGTGACTTAACATTTCCAAAATAGTGATTTCAAGCCAGGACTGAGATCAATGATTTTACAAATCAAGCTATCACATAGATATCTATCCCCTAGGGATACTACAGGTCGGCACATGGCCCCAAACATGGCTTATAGCCCACAAATATATTTAACACAACGTGCGTTTTAACCGCCAATATAATATTGTTCATAATCGGGATGGACCAAGTCTCAATCCCCAGTCATAACCAATCCCGCACCTGCCATGGGGTGCGAGCCACGCCCTAATAGCGTCACAATATGCTTAGCCAAGGTTTCACACCCTCGGGCTACCATATACACTAACTACTCACCTCTAGCCGGCCGTGGACTCGTCCGCGATGCCTTTTTCCTTCAAATTTTCTGCCTCGTGCGTCAAATCTAGTCAAAACCACAGAAATTACATAAATATGGGTCAAAGAAATATAACCCAATCAAAATTACTTGAAAAATGCAATAATATACGAAGTTGGTAAAACTCGAGCCCCGGGCCCACATCTCGAAAAATTCCAAAATTCATACCAACGGATTCCTCGTCTCATCACGAGTCCGTGCATATAAAATTTATCAAAATCAGAGTTCGAATGGCCTTTCAAAACCCAAAAATTCATTTTCATGATTTAGGCCCTAGTTCTTCACAAATTCTACCCAATTTCATGAATTTCGGTGTTGATTATAGCATAAAATCATGTTTTTGAGTCAAGAAACTTACCTACAGCAATTTTCAAAGCACTCAAAACCATCCCTTGACGAAGTAAAAGTGGTGGAAATATTATGAGGGTCGCGGATGAAATAACCCTTAAAACCATTCTGGTGCCAGCTTTTCCTCTATGCGATCGCGGCACCACGCACGCGATCACGATGCACAAGTTTCCCAAGCCCAAAATTACTTCTACGCGATCGCGGAAACACCTATGCGATCATAGTGAATATTTTTCCTCTCCTACGCGATCGCAGACCAAGCCACGCGACCACATTGACCAAACTTCCAGACCTATGCGGTCGCAGCGCCCTTTAGGCGATCGCATAGTGCAAAAATTTGAGCTTCCTCATTTCCTTCTATGTGATCGCAGTCTTAGGCTCGCGATCGCGAAGAACTAATTTGCTCTGCAATTTCTGCTGCATTTTTCAAGACCAAAATCCCCGTTTGCCATCCGAAATTACCCCGAGACCCTCGGGACCTCAACCAAATGCACGGATATGTTCTACTATTTCATCCAAACTTGCTCGCAACATAAAAACACCATCATAAACATAGAAATTACCAAATTCTCACGGATTCATGCTTAAGTTTCATTAAAACTTCTGAAACTAACATTTGATCTAAAACCCGACCTAAACACCTCCGAATGACCTGAAATTTTGCACATATATCCAAAATCACCTAACGGAGCTACTGAAACTCTCAGAATTTCATTCTGAGCCCTGGATCAAAATCTCGCCTACCGTCCGGAATTCACTAAAATTTAACCTTAGCCAATTTAAGTCTAAATCTACAATGGACCTCCGAATTCGATTTCGATTGCTCTCCTAAGTCATAAATCATCCCTCAAAACTAGTCGAATCATCAAAAATCCATTCCGGGCTTTCTAACTCATTGGTCAACATTCGGTTGACTTTCCAAATTATCCTTCTCATAAAGAGATTTAGTGCCTCATTTCTATGTAGATTCCATCCGATTTACTTCTAACTCTCTAAACACATATAAATTAACATGTTAAAGTATAAAATTGAGAAAACAGGTCGGTAACTCCCGTAACGACGGGTTGGGTCGTACAGATATGTTGTATCAGCATCCTCACCTCCTAAGTCATTATTGTCTGTCTTGAGGACCAGGTTCTTATCTCTTTTGGGTTTTTTTCTCCTATTGTCCTTATTTTTATTCATTTCATAAGTTTGCAGATTACCAATGAATTCATCAGGGGTCATTTCTGTAAATCCTTTGCCTCTATGATGGCGTTTAACTTGCTTTCCCAAGAGCGAGGTAATTCACTAAGTATTTTCCTGATAAGTTTATTCCTGGGAATGATGTCTTCCAATGAGTGAAGCTCATTGATGGTAGAGGTGAAGCTAGTATGCATGTCCTGAATGGAGTCATTGTCCGTCATTCTGAAGAGCTTATACTCAGCTATCAACATGTCGATCTTTGACTATTTGACTTGAATAGTCCCTCCGTGTGATGTTTGAAGAGCTTCCCAGATCTCCTTAGCACTTTGACAAGCTGAGATGCGGTTGTATTCATCTGGTCCGATGCGACAAACAGGAATCTTTTTTGCCTTGAAATTCTTCTTAATAGCCTTGTGGTCAGCAACATTGTATTCCTTTCTTATTTTGTGAACTGTCACTATTGAGTCTTCAATGGTCTTCGTATGAACGAATGGACCGTCGCAAATAACATCCCCAGCTCCAAACTTCGGCCATAATGAAATCATGGATCATTGTCTTCCACCATCCATAATATTAGTCGTTGAATCTTGGTGGTCTGTAGGTAGATTGACCTTCTTCAAATTTTGGCGGAGCAGCCATGGGGATCCTTTCTGGGTGTTAGTATGATATAAAGAACCTGCTCTGATATCAATTGATAGAAACTAAGGGTCCACCAAACTATATAGAAAACTAGGTTCTCTATCAGTTCCCACATAACACACGCACAATACAGTAAATAAATGACACAATGGAGTTTTACATGGAAAACTTCTAGCTTACTGGTTTAAAAATTACGACCTACCCTTGTAGGATTTCAACTTCACTACTGAGCAAACTTCAGATTATAAGCTATTGTAACCTAGGAATTAACCTCTTAATCCTTCACTAACTTGTAACAACTCTATTATAAGCAACTTTGTAATAACTCCATTACAAATCTTTACAACTCTACTAACTCTAGCCAAGACTCAAACACAAAGATTTATGATTTATAAAAGTTTTCTACACAATGCTTCTAACTAAGCTAAGTAGGGATTACAAGTAGAGTACTTTAACAACGGTGCAACACAACTAAGGACATGTAATGACTGAATACAGGAACTGGTCCATCATTATGTTGTTCTTTGTTCATGATGCCCTTGAGAATCACCGGTAGGATTGACATGGGCTTGAGAGAACGCTTGATGGATTCTTGAATGTACAAGTATTTTGTTTTACCTTTGCTTGATATTAATAATTCATTCATAACGTCATTTGAATGATGCAAACAAGTTAGGAAAAGGGCATTCCCCATAAAGCTGACTGATGCGTTGTTTTTGCATTGTTGCGTGTGCAGGCAGCAACTTTACAGTCGTGGGGAGTTGACTTGTACATCCACCAAGGGAACTAGTGGCCATTTGTTCCCTCTGTTATTCCTTCAACTCTGAAGAGTTGAACCATGTCCCCGACTTGAGACTTGATATTTTTTAAGTACTTGAAAATGTGTAAGAGGTTCCTTATCTGGTTATTATCATTAAGTTTGTTAGATCATCAAAACATAACAGGGATACATATGACCTATGAGTAATAATTCACATGGAATTCATGTGATGAGCGGGCAAATGAATGCAATTTTAACAACAGCCAGCAACTTACGGACAAAGCATTTACTACTACTACTAAGCTTGAAGAATTCCTTCACTCCTCAGATGCATTACTGTCCATTGGCTGGACAGAGCAAAGCTGTGGACAACAGCACATTGTGACTTATTTCTTTGCTCTCTCTCTCTCTGCAAACGAAGAAATGTCATCTGATGAATTGCTTCCCTCTACAACACATAGTGTAGTAATAAATTTCAAATAAATGATTCTTTGTTTCTCTCTCCAATATTCAATGCAATTAGCTTAGCGTTCATTAAGACAGAAAATAATGTGTTTAATATACGTGTGTCCTCCATTGAAATCGTTCATACGGAGTTTGGTTTCAAAAATCAAATGCTCCACCCGTTTATATAAGGGGAAATAACGTGTACTAAATTATCATTAGGGACACATTGAATTTATCGCGTACACTCTTACTTCGCAAAAGATTATTTCATGATTCGAACCTGACATTTTGATGAGATACACGGCAGCTATTTTTACTGTGAGACCGATTTTAAGCCATTTTCTCTTAACTGGTAACATGCTAGGAGGCAGAGGTGGAGCTACTTATTCTCTAATCCATATTTTGTTTTTCTTTTCAAGATTTTTATCCAAACTAATAATGAGATTTCGAGTATCTATCTCCCTATCCATACCTTATTTCCTTGTCTTCTTATAATCTCATGCAAAATACTTCAACAACTTAAAGAAGAACTATTACTTTGGAAAGCATACAATATATACATGTTAACTACTTGTGACATTTTGGCTTACCAAGTAATTTCAACACCCGGTTCACCGCACATAATTTCATAAACTTCTTTCTTATAAAATTCCTTTGAATATAAAGCTCTTCCATTAAAATGTACGAATTTGTTGATTCGGATGGGTCCGATTGGGTTGCCTCTCTTAATTGTGTTAATATTTGTTAGATGAAAATAAAAAATAAAAGACATGAAGTAAAATAATATTATTGCATCGGAAAGTCGGGTTTTCAGAGTAATCCTGTAATTTTTAGGTCAGAAAATATAATTATATGACTTTTGCAAAAGGAAATTATAATTATGTAACCATCACTGAAATTGAACCAATCTTTAAACTATTGTAAATGCAACGGTGAGTGTATGCATTTGATATATCTATTCATTTTTCGAGCTCATCTCTAGCATCTGTATTTTGGTGTAACTTTAGGTTCCATCCAGTTGACTGAGGATCCGTAGGCCGGTGGCTTAGTAAATGATCAATTGACCATCTATAGGAGTAGCACTATTCATTCTTTTGACCCATCCAATCTAAAAAGAAAAATAAATTAATGAGTAATATGCTTATAATAGAAAGGAAGGAAAAACAAATAGTACAGTATTTGAAGTTCCTCCAAAAACCCAATGGATACAAGAGAGAGTTATAAAGAGGCATTGAATTCCATTTAATGTTTTCTTCCCTTCTCCACCAACCCATATCTGCCTATAAAAAGAGACTCAAAGAGACACTACTTCATCACTCAGGTGTAAAGGTAGGAGAAAGATAGAAGAAAAAAAAAAAGCAAGTCATGGCCAAGTTTTCCATAGTTATCCTTTGTCTTGCTTTGGTAGTGGTTCAAACCACAGCAGGAAGAGAAATGCCAAGTGACAAAGGTCTTGCCGATCAAAAGAATGTCTTTGGAGGCAC
Organism: Nicotiana noctiflora; assembly: GCA_032618575.1. Taxonomy (NCBI): domain Eukaryota; kingdom Viridiplantae; phylum Streptophyta; class Magnoliopsida; order Solanales; family Solanaceae; genus Nicotiana; species Nicotiana noctiflora. Next base: position 19,818 of record JASVEL010012095.1, on the reverse strand, counting down.
TGGTAGTTTTGGTGGCATTGGAAATAATGGCCTGCCTTTTGCCGGAGTTGTTAGTGGAGTAGGTGGCGACGTTGCTGGAATTGGTGCCGGAGTTGGTGCTGGAGCTGGAATTGGTGGAGGACTTGGGGGTGGTTCATTAGGTGGACTAGGTGGTGGAATAGGGAATGTTGGAGGTCTTGGTGGTGTAGGTGGGTTGGGGGGTCTAGGTGGTGGTTTTGGTGGAGGTGCTGGTGGTGGTGCTGGTGGTGCAGGGAACCTTCCACTTCCTTGAAGATTTAGCAAGCTGTTTCATATAATTAGTTCATTACTATCTTTGTGAGTTCGAGTTTGTTTCATGCATGTAGTCACGTTTTCTAGCTAGGGTGAGAAAAGGGTGTTTTTTTTTATTTTTTCCTTTTTTCTGTTTTGTCTTTGTTGTTCATGCATGTTTGGTTTCATTCATAGTGTAATGTTACATGATGTTTCCCTAGTTCAATGATGTGTACGCTAGCTTTTGTACTTTTTATTTTAAACGTTCAAATCTTTTTGGATCTTACTTCGTTTCTTTCGTTTGCTCATCTTGATATAATTAAGTACTCCAACAAGCTTGGAATTATAATGCAAAGAATGCCAGAGAGTGAAGAGTTTACTAGTGGGCTTTTTATGTCGTCAACCACCAATGAACCGAAAAAATCCAAGATATATAGAGGATACTACTAATATAATACTTTTTATGTTCAGGCTTATACGAATTTATTTCCTTTTTAGTCTATTTAAAAAAGAACAATTCCTTTCTAAATTTGATAATAATTTAGCTTGATATCTCAATTCTTTCCTTAGTGAGAAACTTTTATAGTCACACAAATACTATGAATCTCTTTTTGAGTTGTTTAGGACCAAAAAATTTAAAAGTCTTTATTTTTTTCTTAAACTTCATACCTAATCAACAGGTTCACATAAATTGGAACAGAGAGAGTGTTAATTATAAGTTAAACTACAAGGATAAGGCAAAAATATCCATCTAACTTAAGGATCTCCTTTTCTTTAATTTGTTAAAATTTACAACTAGTGAGACAAGCAGAAATTTTATTAAAGAAATTCAAAAAAAGTTATATATATGTAAAAAAAAAGTTAAGGGAATTCAACATCGCGTTTTAATCGAAAGAACTTAATTGTGCAATTCATGCAAGAGGCTCGCTCGAAAAGGTTGCTATACCATATATTTTGGCTTAACTCTACAAGGTTGCTATACCATATATTTTGGCTTAACTCTACTCTAGTAATCACTATCATAATCCAAGCGGGTCCAATGAGAAGAGACATGTTACTACTGATACAAAGAAAGATAAAAGACTTGATTTCTAAGATGTGAAATCCTTTCTATTTCTTTTTTCTAATATATGTATATAAAAAAATATTTTATTTAATATATACAATATAATTTTTTGACTAAAGAGTTTCGTTCGACCGTGCCGAAGCCTTTCGCCACCAAGCTCCGTCCCTAATTATAACCAGAGGAGTATACAGTATGAAAGGCTCGTTTGGGAAAATATCAAATTATTGAATTGCCTTACCCTTTTTTTATTTTAAAGATGATGAAAGCTTTGGTGTGTCTGTGGTATGGCATAAATTATTTTCCTAGAAAATATTATCCTGAATAAAGCCATTCTCCATAGCGTGATTTCAATGAATTATTGATATCTTTTCTCAAATAAAAATAGTTTTCACTAGAAAGAGGCACATGGCTTCCGTTGCCTATGGGTATAATAATACATCTAACATTTTTCTTACACACATCTCAAATCCTTTTCTCACTTATTTCAAGCCGCATGTAAATATTATATTCATCCTTTTAATAATAAAAAATTTTATATCACCAAACTACTCTCATACCCTACCATGATCCACCTCCTATTATTATTACCATATATGTCATCTACTTTTATATATATGAACCATGCATTTTGACAATAATCTAAAAGCCTTTCTCCAAGATGATGCATTTTTCACAGTATATATTTTCCAAACATACGTTTTTCATCACAATATTTGAGAAAACAATAACACATATTCACCTCAGTGTATAACACCCAACTAGAAGAACCCAAGTGGCTCCAAATTAAAAGTTTAAAAGTGGTGTACGTTAAGGTGTGGAACAAACTTCATGTATAATTACAAGCTGAAATAGGCGTCAACATATATGCAAAATCCATAATATCATACAAAAATTCTTGTCTTAAAACAATTTAATTTGGAATACAAATTTTGCGTTGTGAGAGACGTTGAAATTTCCACCAACAAGTTCATATATAGATTCCATTTACTCCTCACACCTGAAGTTCATAAATGTGTTCAACGACCACCAGTTAGTTTGAACCTTTTATCACACATGCATCTTTCTCAATAATATTTGAATTTTTGTGATTAATTATTACTCCTATTTCCTTTTTAAAAATTCAAAATTTAAAAGTATAAGATGTTTTTATTTGTGAGGAGTAAGCAATCAAAAATAAGGGTTGAGATGGATGCGACTTGAAATGAAGCTGAAGTCCTATTCACTTTAGGTATCTTAGATATTGGATTCTTATGTTAATTCTAGTGCCAGTATAGATTACTAAAAAAATTGGTTCTTTACCATGTCCTTGAGCGTAAAGTAAATAATCAATAAAATAAACACAGTAATTTTTATATGGAGAATCACCCGGCTCAAAAGGTGCATAAATCACGACCTACATACTACGTAGGATCAACTCCAACACCACTAGAACAATGAGCCAAAATATATCAATTACAAGATTGTAATTAAATACTCTCCGGTACTCCTACTACTCCTACTTGATTCACAAGTTACTCTAACTTGTAAAGTAAACACTCGCTCCAACTCTATAATTGTTAATGACACTTGTTTACAACTCGATTTCCTAAAACACATTTACTAGACTGACTCAAGAAGAATATGATGTAAGTACTCTATTCAAGTAAATGACTTATGACTATTTTATTGATGCGTAAAAGGATGGTTCAGAAGTCCAAAGTTGATCATATTTAAATGCTTCATCTAGAGATCTTCCAGGAGTCCTATTCATAGTTAACTTCCTCTTTGATAGGACTCCAATTGTTCCAAGGATTTCACAAGCTTTGAGACTTTTGTCTCTGTCTAAATTATCTGCATCTTCTTGAATAATGACCCTTATCGTATATAACAGCCTTCATCCATCAAACTCGGACCTGGATAACTTTATGGTAAAGTTACTATCTTGTACAGATGTAAAACTATCAACAAGAAGAACTGGTCATTTATCCTAAGGAGTTGGTTCTTTAGGACAATTAAACAGCTACATTTAGGATCTAGTTCTTTGAACATTTAGTCATACTTTTTTAATCATCACCGTATAGGAGCGGGCTGGATGAAGTGGAGGCTTGCATCGGGAGTCTTGTGTGACAAAAAAGTACCACAGTTACTCAAAGGTAAGTTTTATAGAGCTGTGGTTGGACCGGCCATGTTGTATGGGGCAGAGTATTGGCCGGTTAAGAACTCCCATATCGAGAGGATGAAGGTAGCAGAGATAAGGATATTGAGGTGGATGTGCGGGCACTCTAAGATGGACAAGATTAGGAATTAGGATATTGAGAAGAAGGTAGGTGTGGCACCTGTAGATGACAAGATGCGGGAAGTGAGGCACAGATGGTTCGGGCATGTGCGAAGAAGAAGCCTTGATGCTCCGGTGGGGAGATGTGAGTGGTTGGCCGTGGTGGGCACGAGGAGAGGTAGAGGAGGCCTAAGAAGTACTGGGGAGAGGTGATCAGACAGGACATGGCCTGACTGCAAATTTCTGAGGACATGGCCCTTGATAGAAATGTTTTGGGGTCAAGCATTAGGGTTGTAGGGTAGGGGTAGTGGAGCTTTGCGCACTTTATTTCGGGGTTGAGGAGGGGTTGGATTAGGATTGATCTTAGATAGCTTGCAGTCTATGTTGAATTCACTTTATCCTTGATCTATCTTAGCATCGGGCCTTAGTTTCTGGTTAATGCTATTTCATGTCATTTATCTGTTGATTGTTATGCTTTTGTTACTATTATGGTTTCGACTGAAGTGACTAATAAATTATCTTCTTCTCTTTTCCTTTTCTTTTTCTGAGCCGAGGGTCTTTCGGAAACAGCCTTTCTGCCCTTTCGGGGTAGGGGTAAGGTCTGCGTACATATTACCCTCCACAGATACCCCTTTGTGGGATTTTACTGGGTAGTTATTGTTGTTGTACTTTGTGAGAGAGTGTCACTTTCATGTGACCTCAGCAATTATGACTTTTTTTTGGCATTGAAAGAAGGCTTAGCTATCCGTTAGATTTACGAAAGTGTACAAGTGCATTTATCGTAAAAAGGTGCAAAAGCAAGGACAAAATAAAACTTGCAAAAACTACCGCTAGCCTTTCCATTACAAGTACAAGAAAGCGATGGGAATTATAAATAAGAATCCTGGTTTTTCAGTCAACATAGCGGAAAGTCAAAAAAAGTTTACCACACAATGCAATACAGGTAAGCAAAGCAGAACATGAAATTCCAAAGATACCCTCAGAATAAATGTGATTCCAAGAGATACACACGATGAGGGAGAGGAGCTTGGCTTTCCTCTATTATATTAAGATCACAAATTTTAAAGAGTAACACATAATCAAAATAGGAGATTAGATTAGTTTTAATTTACAATCACTAAAAAGAAAGATCAAATTTTAGTGAGGAAAATAAGCTTGGTCCTTTTTTGTATACTGTGTATGAGTTATGATATTTACTTTCAAGAAGAAAAAGTTTTACTATATAACATGTACATTGTGAGAGAGTGTCACTTTCATGTGACCTCAGCAATTATGACACTTTTTGGACATTGAAAGAAGGCTTAGCTATCCGTTAGATGTAGTAACTAGTAAGTGTACAAATAGGGGTGTGCATTCTAATCGATTTATCGATAAATCGAATTAATTATTTGTTATCGAATTATCGATTTCGATTTCGATCAAGAAAATTTTCTTATCGAGTTATCGATTTCGATTTTGATTTTGTCCTCTCAAATTATCGAATAATCGATAAGATATACTAAAAAGACAATTTACCCTTATTCTATAATACTTTTTCTTTTACCCTAACTTATTATTTTCATTTTTCTCTGTCTACCCTTATATTCCCTAATTTCCTCTACCCTAGTCATTTTTTTCATTTCACCCGCTGCTTCTGTCCACAACGACTCAAAAGCTCTCTTCTCAATTATTTCTCCGCATCTCTCTACTGCTGCAGCAAAACCCCATTAGTTGCTTCAGTGCCGCTTCTGTCCACAACAACTCAGAAGCTCTCTTCTCAATTATTTCTCCTCGTCTCTCTACTGCTGCAGCAAAACCCCATTTGTGCGTTCCTCTCAATTTGACCTAAAGTTCTCACTATCAACAGTGAGTTTTTCATTAATGTAGCCTCTTTCTCAATAGTTATTAATCAATTGTAATACACTGCAGGTCCTGTGCATATTTATTTCCAAGCAGATTCAAGCTTCATCTTTTTCTCTTTTTTAGCCATTTCAACAAGGATTAGAGAAATTAATTAAGAAAAATAATTTTTTTTTTCACCCCATAAAATTAAAGAAAAAGGTGTAGAATTAGGGTCAAATTTTAGGAATACAAGGTAGTAAGCCTCGCTAATTTGCTCATGCATTCTATAAGTGACTTCTTGGGTTTTTATGGTTAGTCTAACTAATTTGAATTGAGAAAAAATATATTAAATTGATTTATAAAACAATGCATTCTATAAGTGACTTCTTGGTTTTTCTGCTGCCTCCATATCTTGGAGGTGCATTAATCCGTCCTTCATTTGTAAACTTCAAATTTGCATTTTCTAACTATCTGAGAACTTGATAATAGTTTTAAATCGTGTGCACACTTTAAAGTTCAGATATCCCAGTTGGACAACAACTACTACTGAACGGTATAATCTGCCTTATTGAAAATCGATAAATCGAATCGATAAGCCCCCAAAATCGATAAATCGAAATCGAAAAAATCAAAACCTTATTGAAACGATAATGATAAGAATATGTACAAATCGATAATCGATAAGTAATTATCGATAAGGGTCAAAATCGAATCGACAAATCGATTACACACCCCTACGTACAAGTGCATTTATAGTAAAAAAATGCAAAAGCAAGGGCAAAATGAAACTGCTAGTCTTTCCATTACAAGTACAAGAATACGATGGGAATTATAGATAAGAATCCTGGTTTTTCCAAAGAGACCCTCAGAATAAATGTAATTCGAAGAGACACACACGCGATGACGGAGAGGAGCTTAGCTTTCCTTTATGTATAATAGTAATATGGAGAGAGAAGCATTAACTTTGAAGAGTTGCACGAATTCAAATTCTTGAAATTTCTAAAATTTGTGAAGAATAATATATGTAAGTGTCTAAAACATCTAAATGGAAAGGTTCCCACAAAAAATTTAGGACTAAGAAACAAGATAATGGAAATCTACAGAAGTACAAATAGCATCTACTGTTCCATAGAGTGCCCAAACAATTTTCTTTAGTGTCAAAAACAAACAACTAATCTAGTTAAATCTTGGAGGAGAAACTGTCTAGAATGCCCTGTACGATTTCAGTGTTACCAGAGGGATAATCACCATTGGTTCGAGTAAAAACAGAATGAAAACGGTTTTGTTTACCAATCCAGATGTTCTGAATGTAATTTTTTTCCCAAATGTTTGATAACATCACCGTACAAAATGAGGACTTAATTCCTTCTCAATGAGAACTAAAACCAAATCCTGAATAAATGTGAACGAAAAACTGTGTAATTATTACATGTAAAGTCCTTCTGGGACTCCCTCTTTCTTCTTGAACATGACCTTATCTTTCGCCTTCTTGAAATCTGCATGAGTCACCTGTAGAGAACAGAAAGATTCAGTCAACATCTATTGCAAAAGGAAAACAACTATTGGCTGAAGTTTTTCTGCCAAGCCAGCATGATTTTTGCCACCATCTAGGGGACATGAACAGGATCAGCCACTCAGGAAGCTTCACATTATATAGTTCCAAGAATACTTTGTTTTTGCCCCGTTGTAAAGAAAACTAATAGTTCATCAGACTATAGGTAGAAATTGTATGTTCCGCATCTATTTTACGTATTCAGACACATTGCTAACGTAAAGATCCACATTCCAAGTTTCGATAATTAAATTCTTCAACAAGTCAAAATTTTCTCAAGAGCCCAAGTTAAAGAATAAGTATAACATCCTTCCTCATTAAACATAATTCACAAGAGTCAACCCCACACATGAAAGAAGACATGGACTTGCTCAATTTCCGCAGTTCAGCATTTGGGTGCAAATAAAGGCAAATTCAATTTTGAATTTTGAGGTCTTACCTTCATACGCCGTTCTCTTAGAGCGAGCAATCCAGCTTCAGTACATATTGCCTTGATATCAGCTCCAGAAAACTCATCCTTGGTCATAACAAATTCTTCAAGGTTTACATCATCAGCCAAAGTCATCCTTGCTGTGTGTATCTGAATATCCCAAAATAAGAGTTTTCTTGTCAGCAAAGAGGCGGCTAACCAAGATGCATCACTCAAAATAATTTTTGCTAACATCATGACAACAGACCTGGAAAATACGCCTCCTTGTTTTAATATCAGGAAGAGGGAACTCAATCTTCCTGTCTATTCTGCCAGGTCGCAGCAGGGCAGGATCAAGACTTTCGATTTTATTTGTAGCAAGAATCACCTTAACATCTCCTCTGGAATCAAAACCATCTAGCTGGTTCAACAATTCTAACATAGTCCTCTGAATCTCACGTTCACCACCAGAGTGTGCATCATACCTGCAGATGAAGACATTAGTTAACAATCCACAACATTCCAATATTTATGTTACTGATGCCAGAATCAAACCTCTTGGTACCAACTGCATCAATCTCATCAATGAAGACAATAGACGGAGAGAGATCATCAGCAACTCTGAAGAGCTCCCTGACCAATTTAGGCCCATCTCCCAAGTATTTCTGAATCAGTTCACTTCCGACAACACGCAAGAAAGTTGCTGAAGTGGAGTTTGCTACTGCCTGAACAAATATAATTAACATAGCTCAGATTTTATCGCTTATATGCCGACAAAGACATTAGTACTCTGACAGCAAATAATTAACACTCAACAAAGATCATACCACCTCTGGTCCATTTAAATATTTTTTAGGCATTCAAATTTGGTCCGAAATAAGTGTTATTATAGGATACCAAGAATGCATTTGCTATTATTCCAAATCTACCCTTGCTCCAGCAGATGATCTAGAAATTTGGAAAAGAGACGAATTTGAAGTGACATAAAGGATACCTTTGTCAAAAACCCCTTAATATTAATACTATTATATGGTTTTCTTCATGGGAGCACCAAAACATTAAACGACATTTAAAACTGATAGGAGGTAGTAACTGCTAGCACTTGTTACACGGACATAAATAGATAGCATGACATCTGGACGGACTACTGGCAGCCAGACACGAAAAATACATCCAACAAACCAATCATTCCGAAAATTCAAAGACACAGCATGACATGTCAAACAGGCTAACGGCAACCAAACTCAAAAAATGCATACAACAAAAAAAGATTTTCCTCAAAGCTCTAAGAGGAATTTCCATGCAGCCACGCCACAGCTCTAGAAATGAACTTGCCAAATACCATCAAAGTAGATATTGTATGTTGAATTTCAAGTGACTCTACATGCCATGACATGTGCAAATCTTATCCAAATAGAGAATACAATTAAACTCGTCCCAAAGAATCTTCTCGTTAGAAGATGAATCTATTTAGGAAAAATCCGTTGACTTTGTTCATATGTATTTTGCTATTAACTTGGCCCTTTAGCAAATCACCAACTTTCTATCTGATAACACTTTTCATGTCATTTATCATAATTTCCTTTTCTTAAAGAAAGTATTTGTAGATCCATTATACACAAGGAAATTTCACAAACCTTTGCAAGCAAGGTTTTGCCAGTCCCAGGCTCTCCATAGAGAATGACCCCTTTAGGAGGTTTTATACCAATGTCTTCATACAGCTCAGGGTGAGTCAACGGAAGCTCAACAGCTTCTTTGATCTCCTGAATCTGAGCATCCAATCCACCAATATCAGCATAGGATTCCAAAGGAGCTTTCTCAACCTTCATGACAGACACCATCGGATCAACATCGTCTTGTAGAAGACCAACAACTGATAGAACCTGAATGAGAGAGAACATACATAAGTCAAAAGATCCACCCTCAAATTTACACAATTTTTCTTTAAAAAAAATAGAGGAAGAAGAGGAATATATTTTCTGAGAAACTACTGCTAGAAAGAAGAGAAATCATACATAAGTTAAAATGATCCAGCCTCGAACTTAGGCACTTTTCTGGAAAAAAAATAAAGAAGAGGGAGAGATTTGTTGAGAAGTTACTGCTAGAAAGAAGACATAAAATGTTTGATAACGCATGGAATTAAGAAAATGGAGGCATTAATTTCGAGACTCATTAACCCATGAGACATAGTGAATCAATTAGCCACAGGAATTATTCCAACAACCAAGGCATTTCAAACTAAACCAAAAAAAAAAGAAACTGATAGTCAAATTGGAAGCTTTTTATTATCTCAAGTACCATGGCATAAATATTCTCAGAAAGCATCAAAATCTGGGTAATAGAAATTGTTAATTCAAGACTTATCGAAAGAAAAAAAAATGTTAATTCAAAAGGATATCACAAACTCCAGATATCTTCAGTTTTTTCATAACATGCTATAATGTCAATTCAAAGGGATATTAGATTCTGGATTGACAGTTCTTGTGGCAGAGGATGTTTAAATGGTAATTTGGCTGGACCATACATTACAAACATTGGAGAGGTTGATCCTCCGAAGCAGTAAAGCAAATCAAAGCAATCACATCGCACTTTCTTCAAACACTTCGAAAGCAGCTAAAATGATAGCTGCCTGACCGTATAGTTCAATGGCACTTTAAGTAGGTTCTCATGTACACAACCTAACGTAGAAAGCTTCTGGAACTAATAGAGCATATCTGCTGCATTAATAAGGTAAATTTGGGGGTTGGGGTGGGGTGTTTGGGAGGGGGGAGAAAGTGAGAACAAATGGGTTTAGGAGAGGAAAGGTAAATAAGTCTTGCTCCAGCACTGAAAAAGCTAATTAAATAGATCGATATTGTCAGAACCACTGCAAAATTCTACACAAGATCTACAAGCGTACAGCAATCAAAAATACATGGACACTTCGAAACTGCTAAGCTAAAGCTTAATATCCCTAAGAAACTGAGTGGCTCCGTTGACAAATATGTGAATCTGGCTTCCACTAAATGGAGAACACATTATAATAACAAGAAATAAGGATCTTCGCAGAAACAACAATAACAATCCCAGTACAATCCATGGGAGGGTAGCTTGTACTCAAACTAGTGTTAAGCGAAAAACGCAAAAAAGCTCTAAGGTCCACCGGGGCTTTAAGTGCAAAATGCAAATAAAGCGTGGGCGTGGGCGTGGGCTTTCATGAAGAAAGGCGCAAATGGAGAAAAAATACAAATATGTATATGTAGTCCAATACTAATAAATTATAAGAACGAATAACAAATATATGGACAAAGAAATTGAAAAAATATTACGACAAAATAAACTATCAATTGTTTAGTGTCGCCTTTTCAAGATTATACTCATTCGCAAGGAAAAGTACGCCATAGAGCCTTGATGATCATACTGAAGCGCCTGTTAAGAGGTGAAGCGCTCAACAAATTTTGCGCCTTGCTTCAAGGCTTAAGCACACTTTAAGCGTGCCTTTGATAACACTGACACAGACTTTATTCCTACCTTTGATAACACTGACACAGACTTTATTCCTACCTTAGGTTGTTTCCGAGAGAGCCTCGCTCAGAAAAAGCATAGTCACAATTCTCAAAAATATTATGTACAACAAATATAAAGGCAGAGCGACCAAAGAGCACCAATCAAACTATTAGCTAGTTGCGGGGTGGGAATAAAACACCACTTAAAGGTTACAATGGAAAAAAACACCCCTTAACAAAGTAATCACTCCACCCAACAACAAATACACCTCAGTCCTAGACAAGTTGGGTTGGCTATATTAATCCTCGTTGACCATTTTTCTTCATTAAGTTCATCTCAGGCTAACATTCTTTCAAATAAAAACAAAAATCACTAGAAGTTCTCCAAATTTTCTATTGGCATAAAAATCATTTCAACCAACCAGTCTGAAAACCCTGAATTAGCCATGTTTAAATCCTGATGAAACTTTCAAGAATGTAAGTGTTCAATGCTCTGCACTATAGGATATATTTTTGGAGTTAAATGCACCAAAACCCTTACACTATCAACTCATAAATGGTAGAATCACAACTAAAAAAGATTAACAAGCACTATTAATAATTACTCATAAACCTAAATTTTGTGATTCCAAACACTAAAATCTGGAATTGATTCAAACACATTCAGCTTTTGCTCCATCGCCAAGTCCAAATCCAAGTCTTAACTTACTAAAAGCTCAAATGCCAAATTTTACCAATTACCTAGTTAGGGGTATATAACTAAACTGCACTCGAACTTACAAACTGTCATGTCTCACTTCACAAATCCTTAATCCGTCAATATCCATAGGAACGTATAACCATAGGTCACCTATTCCAAACCCTAAATAGGCAACGGCCAACGAAACACCACAATGTATTAAAAATAACATAATCAAGTACCTTATTATGCATCAGAATAGCACAACCAGGTTCCAGTTGGTCCTTATCCACAAAGGACAAGATCCCAACATAATACTCAGGCCCAACTGAAGAAGAAACTATGGCATGATTCTCATCAATAAGCTCCTCTAAATTGCCAACGCTCATCGGCGAGCCACGTAGATCATCAACCTTAGATCTATCCTCTTCAGTTTTCTCTTCCTGAGGTTTTAATCGTTCCTGGTTGGCCACGAATTCTTCTTCCATTAACAGGTAATCTTTGATCCGCTCGAGCTTTAGGAGCCGAAGCTTGCACTTTGTGAGTGGTGTAACGGTTGGTAGCCGAGCTGCAGCTTCGGAACCCTTCTGTTTCCGCTGCTTACGGCCGACTCGAGCCGGTGGAGCAGCCGGCTCGAACTTTTTCTCCTTCTTGTCCCCGTCGTTCTTCCGATCTCCGGGCAGTTGCCGGTTAAGTCCACCTGGAGTTCCCTGTCCCATTGAGCTGTAACTGTGAAGAAAGGGGGAAGAAAGCTTCAGAAATGGTTTTGGGAGTTTTGAGATTGTTTCTGTTACAAGAAATATACCATCAGACCGTGATTAATAGAGAGACGGGTACAAATATGGGAATCAATGGGCCGGAGTGGCCCATCAATATTTGGGTCCGGGTTAGGGGTTCTACTGGACGGTGCCTTTAGTAAGGTACAGGCCCAAGCAGTTTATTAAAAAATTAATCAATTCATTAAATATTAATAATATTAGCCAATTAGTTATTTGTGCCTTTTTTATTTTTTAGTGAGTATTATTAGAATAAATGGATCTTAAAGAGTTTGAATCTCAGTTTTGGAAATGTCAGTTAAAGAGCGTGAGTATAATTATTTAAACCAAAAAATAATTAAAATGATAAAAAAAATGTTAAATACAAAGAAATGTCAATGATTTACATTTTTCCACCTCCCCCTTCCCTATTTTTCTCTCTCCTATTCCCTTCTTCCAGTTATTATTTTTGCCCCATGTTAATACAAAACCCAACTACAATGCAGTCATTTCCACCATAAATTTTTCTCGTCGCCCCAGATTAAAAAACACGGCAAACTGATAACAATTTATGAAGAAAGTTGTTTTCTAAATCCCCTATTGTCGCCCAAATTCAAAAAAATTCCTAAATTAGTAACAATTTATGAAGAAAGTTCTTTTCTAAATCCCTCCGGCCTCATCCAGCTTATGAAGATGAGTTTTGTAGGAAATAGAGAAGGTGCATAAAGATCTCCGACGAGCCGTCTTCCGGTAGAGGAATCTTTAAAAACTTAGGGTGAGTTTCTAATGAGATGATTTTTTGAGCAGTTCCCGATCAATTATTTTTTGTAGGTGATTTGTGGTACTATAATGGAGTATTTGATGTGAAAAAACCTTTTAGGTGAAGGGTGTTTAGAGAGGAATTGTAGGTGGGCCAATTTTTAAGAGTTGAGTTGAGTTGAGTTGAAAAAAAAAAGTATAAAGTGATTATCAATAGAAAACAAGAGTTAGATATATTATTTCTCTCATTGTTTGTTTCATAACATTGTAATATTACTCAGTAGGCTGTTTTGAAGGTTGTGATAAATGTATGGTGAATTGCGGTGAATAAAGATGGTGAGTGAGTAGGAATGTCATGGTGGAATGAAAAAAGAAAAAATATAGTTTTTGAATAATATTAAAAAGTAAATTAAATAATAAAGAAAATCTGATGTGGATATTGATACGGCATCCACATCATGGCGTTTGAAGAACACATGCGGTTAGAGGATTTTAAATATTAATTTAAAATAATTATAAGTGTCTAGATGAAACCCCGTTGAGTATAAAGACTGGTATGACAAACGCAAAAAAGTACAAGTGTCTCTTAGGCCTTATTTGTTTTTTTTTTAAGATTAAGACATCTGAATCTGAATACACATCTGAATATCAAGATGTGTATTAAGATTAAGACATCTGAATCTGAATACACATATGAATATATTAAGATGTGTATTAAGATCTTAATAGAAATAATTAAGACTGTTTTATTTTTAACATCTGAATATATAAAATTTATCATTATTTGAAAATTAAAAAAACATAAAATTCAAATGAAATACTAACGAATCTAATATTCTATCAATAAAATATATATTTTTTATAATATGATAGTTGTTGGTGGTGATGGCTAACATGTGAATGCCGACTTGAGGTGGTGGTTGATGGTAGTTTTGGTTGACGATAGTGATTCGTGCTAGTAGCTAGTAGTGATTGGCAGGGGTGGCGATTATGATTGAGGATGGTGGTGGTAGGTGGTGGTAGTTGTGATTGAGGAATGTGGTGGGTGGGTGGTGGTGGGTTGTAATGATAAACAGTGTCGACTATGGTTATTGATGGTGATGATGTGGTCAGTTGTGATAGTTAAGGCAGATGAGCGTTGATGGTGGATGGGAATGATGGTGGTCGGAGTGGTAGGGATTGTATAATGGAGGCTATGATTGAGGATGACGGTGACGTGGTGGTGGTGGTGGTTGAGTATGGTGATGGTGGTGGCAGTAGTTGATAATGGCAGGCGGTGGTGGTATTTAATAATAAATATGTGATAACATCTTAATGAAATTAAGTCTCAGTTATGATCTTAATCATACAGACCTATTCAGACCCGTTAAGTGGTTGTGAAATAAAAAAACACATTTAATGATTAATATCTGAATAATTAAGATTCAGAATTTAAAAACAAATGCACTTAATGTCTGAGATCTGAATGATTAAGATTCAGACCTCTATTAAGTGCAAACAAATGAGGCCTTAGGCTTTTCTGCCCTTAAAAATATGAAAAAAGATCTTTGTGTGTGATTCTGGAGAAAAAAAACCTTATTTATTTGAATTTTTAATTTTTCTATGTGCTTGATTAGTTCTGGTAAGTTTATAATTAATGGCTAGAGGTTGGTAAGTCTATGACCACCAATTTATTTAGATAAAATAAGTAACAGGACATGGGCTAATAAGGAAGATGAATTAGATTTTTGAAGCAATTAATTTGTTGAGAGGGTTTGGCTAAAATTAATAATGATATGGATCTTCATATTTGCATGAGAGCTAGCCCAAAGTTAGTAAATCAAAATCAGGCTCATTCCTTCTGTAACCGAGTAATTAATTATTATACTTAGTCCAAAAGGCTAAATTAAATTTTCTTCCACAAAGATATTCTCTCATAACTTTTAATCTTACAATAATCTCAAATTAGCTCTAGGAAAGTAATTCATGAACAATCGTACCTTGCTTTAGGCGTGATTAATAATAAATCATAGTGACTATGGGTATAGTTCCAGTGGCATAATTATGATGCATAAATTCCAACTCAAGTGTGCGTTCATCTGGCTTGACCACAACTTTAAATAATTAAAATAAATATATTGTGAACCACGGGTAATTTTCACGTGGCATGATTTGCGATATGAACAAAAACGACAAGTGCGCGACACCGTGACTTGTTCAAATAAATTTCATAATTATTTTAAAATAATTAAAAGTAGTAGAGAAGCGGTAATGTATAAAATGTTTCGAACATATAATAATTCATATATTTGAGCCAGATATTAATTGTTTAGTGATCGTGCTAAAATCATAAAACTCAGGAGTGCCTCACATATTCTCCCGAGTTATCAAAATTTCATACCAGGTCTTCTGTGTCCACGAACCATAAATAGAGTCAATTTTCTCAATTTGGAATTTTAAAATAAATCTGTAACTTGGTACACCATAATAATTATTCTAGGTGGCAACTCTAATTAAATAAATTATTTTATTTCGAACAATATCACTTTAATTAGGAAAATTCAATCTTCAGAAAAAAGAGGTGTGATAACGACCCAAAATTTCAACATCGGGGTCATGATGGCGCCTGACATCTACTTGCTAAGCAAGACGACGTGAGCAGAGTATTTACTAATTTTTAATATTTTATGACAAAATATTAACAATGAAAAAATGATATGTTAAATAGCGAGTCTAAACATAACTAATAAATTGGTGTCCTGATTACTTGAACATCTAAAGTGCTACAAATACGGTCTGAACTAAATGCGCTATTTTGAAACTCGAAAAAATAGTAAAGATAAGAGGGAATGGGACTTCAAGGCTGCGAATACTGTCCAGTTATGCCTTAAGCCTCCGTCAACAACTAGATCCGAGCAAAAACTATTGAACATCGCGAGGACCCACTCTGGAATGTACATAAGAAGTGCAGACTGTAGTATGAGAACAACCGATCCCATGTACTCTATACATGTCAAGCCTAATCTCGGTGAAGTAGTGACGAAGCTAAAGTGGCCACTTACAATAACCTATACGCAATAGTAATAATAATAACAAGGGAAAAAATAAAAAAACGAAAGTAAAGCAATTAATTTTATAATAATAAACTCAAACATCAATATTAGAAAGCCGAAAATAACAAACCTCCTAATCTCATATAAAAATGATAAAACTAACACAACAATAATAACAAGAAGTACAACACATACATTTTGTTGCGGCACGTAACTCGATTCCACCGTATACACATTTCTACCTTATTTCACTATAGTATCATTTATCAATATCAAGTATCACGTATACAATCTATTGCGATGTGTAATTCGATCCCGCCATATTATCATAAATAATATCATAATCCTCCCTTATTTTACTATTTTATCATTTATCAATATCGAATATTAGGTATAATTATTGCAGCGCGTGACCCGATCCCTCCATATCATCATTAATCAATATCACAATCCTCCCATATTCCATCATATCACAATTATTGCGGCGTGCAACCCGATTCACAGCCAATTTAAATAAACATAAGCAATCCAATAACTCAATTTACAAGAATTTTTACAATGGAAAAGGGCCAAAACTATCTCTATTATTTACTAAATGGTTTATAAATACCCTCTATCCACCTATCCGTTCAAAAAAATACACTCCGTCCATCTATTAGTTCAAAAAAATATACAAAGTTGCAATCAGGCGCCCACATGAAGAATAAGAGAATACTTTTACAAGTTGCAAGCAGGCACCGACCTGAAAAATAAGGGAGGTATTATTTGAAATTCTTCTTTAAATGCTGATATTTAATAACATTGGTATACCCAAGCACCATACTGGGGCAGAAAGTTTTTCTTTGTTTTAAGCTGTAAGCAGGCGCCCACCTAAAGAACAAGAGAATACATTTCAATGCAAGCTGTAATCAAGCGCCCACCTGAAGAACAAGGGAATACATTTCAATGCAAGCTGTAATCAGGCGCCCACCTGAAGAACAAGGGAATACATTTCAAAGCAAGCCGTAATCAAGCACCTACCTGAAGAACAATGGAATACATTTCAATGCAAGCTGTAATCAGGCAACCACCTGAAGAATAAGGGAATACATTTCAATGCAAGCTGTAATCAGGCGCCCACCTGAAGAACAAGGGAATACTTTTTCAAAACAATAGTAAGCAGGAGTCCACCTGAAGAATGGACACATTCAAAGTTATGCAAGATACAAGTTCAACACAAGAACAAGTTGGAAGACATAGACAGGATCTTTGTAAATCATAAAGCATAGCTTAGGCTAGCTTCTTTTATCATTACCACGGTGTAATAAGGAGATCAGCAGGTAGTGAAAACAAGCAACATCAATAAGATCACAGCACTCTGGTAGTCTCAACTACCAGACATTCTTGAACTACACTGACCTAATTCCTGTTTAGCCCAGGATATGTAGGCAATCTCTGAAGTAGGGTGCGGTCAAAAATTTTCAAAAATGTTTCATACGGAATATGCAAATGGGCAAAAATCCCTCATTACTGCTCACTTATCTTTGCACTGAAACTCTGCATGTTCCCGAGCAAAGAGGGACAGCTGTGAGCACGTGATTTTTGCCCCAAGCAAATTATTCCAAAAATATATGCAAAATAACTTTTGTGTCGAAACTTGTTGATAATTGTGTGGAAATACCAGTATTTATTTTTGTTTTTGGAAAATAAAGCAAAGAAAATTAAAATAAAATACATTTTTGTGTTAATTAGAAAATACCAAAAAATAGAAAAAATTACTCTTTAATTCTAGAAAAATTAGAAAAAATAAAAAGAAAATACGAGGAATAATACAAAAATATGGAAAATAAAATAAATAAGAAAAATAATACAAAAATACAAAAAACTATACAAGAAATAATACAAAGACAAAGTACAATATATAATACAAAATGTAGTTGGACCAAGTAACAAATTCAGTGGCCCAAATATACAACACAAAGACCAGGCCCAAAGCTAAAAGACCGGTCTGCCTATACATAATGCAAACGGCGTCATATAAAAACTAAATCTGGACAGTTGGTTAATTGATCAAATGGCCCAGGAATAGCGATTGTCTAATAAATGAAACAATGTCGTTCATCTAATGCAATCAAGACCATTCGTTTGGTTCATCTAACGGTTGAAATTGAGAACCTTATTAAATCACACGACGTCGTGCGATGTTGATTGAATCTTGTTCGTTCATTGAGTGTGATCCAATGGCTGGAACATATCCTTACATATTAAATATATCAAAGGGTCTGTGTATATTCATTACACACCCTTCATCTTCATAACCAAACCCTAGCCGCCCTATGATTCTCTCCGCCATCGCTGTAATTTTACCGGCGGTGGTTCAATCTGTCACCCTCTCCGTTCACCCTTCACACCCTTGAATCCACTCTTTCTCCTCTTTCACCCCCTCTCCATAGTTTTCGTCAAAAACCCCTTATGTGGTTCAAATCTAGAAAAATAACTCGCCGGAACCCTAGCTGGCGACCACCACCTTTGAACCACTGTCTACCATTAGCACCCATGAACCACCACTAACTCCTCTTTCACCCATCTACCTACTTTCTTTCGAATCAGACCCAAACTCGTCGAATATTGAAAAGTATTTCGCCAGAACCCTACTCCGGCGAATACACTCAACCCCAAAACTACCCTCATCAAACCCCTAGCCTCTCCCAAAGATCTTACAAAAGAAGACTCAAAGAGACTGTTCGAAGGTCCAAAAGCCAAGAAAAAGGGCATATGGACTTATGATACTGGAAATCAAGAAAAGAAAAAGGAAAATAAAGAAAAAGAAGAAAGGAGATAGGAAGAAAGAAAAGAAAACACACGAAAAAGCTAAGTACCCAACCCTAGTTTTTTTTACTATGCATGACTGTTTCTTGATTTCTTCAACCTCTTCTATTTCTGGGCTTATCTGAGTATAATATAGTCTATTACATGCTCAAATCCATTTTATTTGTGCTTAATCATGAAATCTTGACTATGTAATTTTTGATCTTGTACTTTGGATTTGCATGCTTATATGTTTCTTTTCTGATAAGGTCACTAGTTAAATCACATGCTTTGTAGCTGTCATGACCCTAGTTCACGAATCGTGAACATGTCATGATGGCACCCAGTCTTCGCGACTAGGTAAGCCTAACACAACGCGGAATGTACACTTTTATGAACAAAAGATAATATAACAGCGTAATAATATGAAAGAAATGTAATAAGTGCCGCTTGGCACATACACTTCGCCAAATATCAGAAGAAATACAACCGCCAAAACCCGGAAACTCACAGGCAACACCGACTAAGAAAAAGTACAAATGTGTCTCTATACATCAAGAGTGTCTACACAAAGAAAATAAGGAAATAACTGATATCACTAAGAAGAACAGAAGAAGACCCTCCGGATCTGCGGACGTAGCAGATCATACCTCGAGTCTCCTGAAAGGTGCTCCTAAATCACCTGTAGTGCGCCTGATCAAATGTACTTGGATCTGCACAATAAAAGTGTGTAGAATTGTAGCATGAGTACACCACGGCGGTACTCAGTAAGTGCCAAGCCTAACCTCGATGGAGTAGTGACGAGGAAGGTCAGGGCCCTACCGAGAAATAATAAAAATAATGATAATAATAATATCGAACAGCTCAAATAAGAATAACTCTGAAATAACAGCAATGAAATAAATACTACAACCGTCTTCAATCAAGCTAACAAAGAGAAATCAACACAACAAGTACAAATCAACAAATC